>CM055835.1:13553023-13617489 GCA_029582265.1 Zoroaster sp. YZ-2022 | reverse complement strand
CGTTTGGGTCAAATTTTGCCAAGCTTAGTTTATTTTTCCTGGTCATACTATCCCAGATCCTGGACCGTTGTTCAGACTTCTGGGTGATATTTCTGACCCAGGCAGATTAAAGAGAGAAACGGTCAAGACTGGTTTCACCAGGCTCCTAGGGTCCTGACTCATATGAAGCCTAAAGCTTCAAAATGAGGACCTAAACTGTACTGTACTGTATACTCGTTAGATCGCTAGCGTCAAAATCAAGAAACAGTTTCCTCCAGATGTTGGATATGAATGCGTAAAATTACTCTTGAATGATAATGGAAACGTCATTTATTATAACATTTAATAATAAAATGTATCATGTACATTCGAAGTTGAAATCGGTAAAGAAAGGCGGATCGGTTATGTTAGCGACGCTATCGATAATCGACGAGGCAATCTCGATTATATTACACAGCGCAAACATTTGGGTGGGATATTACAACATACGTAAAAAGAAAAGAATAGTCTATCGCACAACCGGTGAAGACGACGTTGTAAATTTTATAGAACCCGGGCTTTACAACATTAACGAAATTGTTGAGGTTATAACGCGAGATAAACCTTGGATCACTTTTACGATTGATAAAAACCGTTGTTTTCTTGTTTAAAATAACTCAAACTAACAAGTCTGTTAAATTTACTAGCAGGTTGGCCTAATTTGTTGAGGTTTTGCAACGAATTTCTAACATGAGGGAATACAACAACAAAATCGACATTAACTTTTTTAAAAATTTTATACATTCATTGCGATCAAATTTCTACGACCAATAATTATTTCAACGGTAAACCTTGCACTATTTTAAACGCTTTTCCTTTTAGGAGACGCGTCGTTTGGCGAAAGCATGTATATGCAATATACAAATCCGCCGATGAAAAAAGTACGAGTCGGCACTTTTTAACGAGTTGAGTTTTCGAGTTAGGAATAGCAAAAGTAGGAACGTACATATTTTGGTTTCCCCATTATTTTAAATATAGAGATAATATAAATGGCGAGTATTTACGGACCCAGTCGTATAACGGCCGCTAGCGTTGGAGTTAGCGACGGGCACCAAGAAAGGCGATGTAGGCGAATTTACGAACATCACGGATATCTAAGCAGGGAATGAAATTTTACAGCGAGGAGTTTTAATTGAAAAATTCGACGCCGTACTCCGGATGGCAGTGATACGTTTAAACAACCCTTTTTCTTGTTTACGGTCGCGCCTACGTATTGCAGCATTTTACGCGGTTTATAAAAACTAATAGTTTTGCTGCGCATTCAGCGACGCGTGATTACGCTCCCAACATTTATTATATTCCTTCTCCGCAACGAGATGTTAAATTTCATTTTCTCGATCATGAAATTCAACATTTAAATACGAAATGTGTTTTAAAATGCGAAACGTTAGAAATGTTTTTTTGTCGAAGCTAGTTTTTTTCGGATCGCTAAATTCAAAAATCTGTTATAATATTAAAATGAAAGTTTACCATCAAATTAAATAATTTTATACTATAAATATGGCAGTATTTACGGACCCAGTCGAAAAAACGAGCTCGAACAAAGTTCACTCTCACAAAGCTTAACGCTCACACTCGTGAAAAAGCAAAATTATAGAAAAATTAGTGGATATATAGAACGTTCTGTTTGCAAAGCAAAACGCTTTATAATTAGATGATAAAATTTATTTTGTTTGGGGAGTTGAATATGGGCCGGGTTTTTATTCCTTTGTGCCAACTAACTTCAGTTGTTAACTTTTGTAAAATCAGTTATTGGTGGCTTTATTTTCAACGAGTTGAGAAACGTGAAATTTTATTGGTGGTGTGCCTAGCTTCTTTTTTCACCAATGATAACGATAGATTTTACATAAATGATCCCAATTATGTAGAATGCGGCATTTAACTTAAATAAACCAACCCAACTACAACAGAAAATTTCTAATTCATTTAAAGTTTTTAGGCTCTTTAGAAACTAGAATCTGTTACGAGATCAAGTGTTTCTTTATCGTAAAATTTAAAAATTATAATCTTTTTCTATTAACAAAAATGAGTGTAATATAGAATCAACGAATGTACTTTATCCAAATTGTAACAGTTTTAACGAATGACTCTACCTGAGAGAGCGCTAAATCGATTTCGATTGCAAAAAATCGACGATATTCAAAAAAGAATTACGAATCGAAATAAACGAACGCGAAGCCACATTATAAAAAAATATAATAAAATCGTCAACGTTTGTAATATTGTAGAAACTCTCAAGAAATGGGTTGTATAGGGCGGGAGCCATCGGAATAGCCAGTATCGCCACAGTCGTATCGTCGCCGGTGGGATTCGCTTTAGAAGGTTTAGCTTTGGGGTTGGGTAGTGCGGCGGTTGTCATCAGATTTGCGAAAATAAATTGCTTAAAAAGCTAAAAACATGATGAAATACAAATTTTAGCAATGAGTAAACTCAACACACGATCGAAAACCACGTTGATAAAGCCATCGAAGACGGTTACATCAGTCAAGAAGAATTTGTGCTCTTATGCGAAAGCGAGATAATATTATAAAATGAAAGAAAATCGTAATACACAACGTTTAAATAGCGAGTTTATCATTAAAACAGAGGTTAAACCTATCGATGCAACTGCAGAAAAAAAATTCTTATAGAAAAACGTTTGAGTTTAAAGTGAGCGTAAATAAATATTATTATAATGTAGAGGATCAAAAACTTTCAACTTGCAAATAGCCGAACGAGTAACAATATGTAATGAGCCACCGTACAATTTAAATTTTTGAGCACAATGTTGCATAATTAGTTCTAAATGCCAAAAAATAGTTTCTTTATTTATTTCGTTTTTATACTCTTGTACTCGTTGTAATACGAGTCGATGCTTGTACATGTCTAAACCATGTTGTTATTGTAGCGCATGTCTATACCAGCTAAATTTCTAGATTTAAATAACTCTGACTGGAACTAATTTTTTCTCCTTTGATTATAATCAATTGTTGTGCGGGAATGTTTTAATATAATATTCTAAAAATATAAAATCATGTGAATTTAGACAAAACGATTTCAAATCACTAATAAGATTGAGTATACACGTTCGTAATAGTTCGCTTATATTGATATTACTCAACATTATTTTAAAAGTTTTGTTTTTTTTTCCAACAACTCTACCATTACTAAATTAAACAACCGTATAGCTTTTTGTTCATTTGGTAAGAAGTTTTGCGCAATGCTCTTGCGCGGTTTGCGCAAAAGACCCGTCGTTGTTTTGTACCTTTTTACAATTTTTACACTCTACCGGAGAGGAGTTTTCCTTTTTAATTTTAAACTGATGAAAAGCGCAATGGTGTACGTTGGGCGAACTACGCACGCAACATTTGTACGTTTTACCAACTATTAACCGTACCCAAGAACGATTATTTTTCTGCATACTCTTTTATTACTTGGCCTAGATAATATTTTGGTTTACGATACTCGTACTCTACTTTATCACCGTCATTGATAACCTTTTGCGCTTCTGTTAAAGTTATCAATAATATCAAACTCTTGCGGGAGACTGCCATTGCTTTCAATATGTATTCCTAAGAGATTTCTCTCTCGTCGCATTTGTTGTTTTTATAATGTTTTTCATTCATTAAAATACTTTTGTTATCGTTATCATCTATTAAAAACTTTTGTTATCGTTATCATCTATTTAAAAACTTTCGTCTTTAATATAAATATGATTACCCTGGGTAACATTGCTAACGCAATTTTAATGAAACTTTCATTCTTGAGCATAAAAATTGTACTTCTTTGTTTAGGGGTGACAATTTCAATAGAGCTTTTCATATAGTCGAATCAAAGTAGCTGAATAAGTAATGAGCTGCTTTTGTAGCCTTCACCAATTAAAACATGTACCGTAAACACAATTGTCATCATTTGAAAGCTAATGTATTCTAGATTGTCCATACTAATAGTGAGTGTTGAGTTTGCACGGAACAATTTTTAAGTTTTGAAAAATCGCTACTTTCAACCATGTAAGGACAGTAATAATCATCGTCAATGATTGTTTATTGCTGATGGGCTAACGCAACTAATGTCCATTACGTTATTAGTTCTCGTTTTTAACGTCGCATGTTTCGATAAACAACTGTTCTTTTTAACATAAACGGTTATTGGAACTTTTCGTTTTAATACTACGAGTAATTTTTTGTAAAATTTTTAAATTTATTGAAAAAATCAATTGGGTTTTCACATTTTAAATTCTGAAAGTTTTCTTTGTTCAATGATACTTTTACTATTCTTTCAGATAAATCCATCTCGCTATAATAAAACCCCGTTTCATCTACCTTAAAATGAGCTTTGGGTTTGATACCTATATTAAAACATCTATTAAAATTTTAAACACATAACCACTTCGATTTAAAAAAAAAAATCGTATTCGTACTCTTTTTTGGTTCGTGTTCAACATTGTATTCTAAAATTTTGATTTATCTAATATTTCACGCGCTTTATGTTGTTATTACAATCTGGAATTTGTGAAATATTTGGTATCATTTCAGTTTGTGATTCTTATTCATTAGTACTTTCGTTGTATTTTTAAAAAATTTGAAAAATCTAATACTTCATGATTTTGTATTTGCAATTTAGATTTTTTTCATCGTTCGATTAGAAAACATTTCTTCATATTGGTTATCAAACTATTTGTTGTCTCTACATTTCCATTTCGTAAAATTGTTGTTGGGTTTGCATTCTCTGTAATCATATATATTTTGAAAATAAAAACGCAAAAACAAATTTAAAAAACGTGAAATATCTAGATGATACTTTCTAAACTGCTGCCAAAACTGCTATCAAAACCAACTACCCAGGGAATTTGTCCAAAAGGGTATTTTAAAATTGTTGGTTTTAGACTTTCAAAAACTCCTACTACTACCCAGAAATTTGACTAAAAATGATTTTTTTTAAAGCAGGTGGTCTAGGACCCCCATCTAACATACTACTACATTAGACCATTGGTTATCTGCCATGGAATGTGAATGATTGGAGATTTATTGCTAACTTAACAAGCATTGGTCAAAATAAAACACAAGAACTTTCTAATAGGGTTCGAACTGCCAGACGTACCAACCCTGAAGTAGCACTGATTGAACTTTCCAGTGTACTACCGGCACTTAACTATCCTGTTTGTATCTGGAGTTGAATTTAAAACTACTTAAATAAATCTTGATTGCGTAATCATTCAAAACTAAAACATTGTTGCCACTGTGTTTCGATCAGGTCTCTGCACGAAACCCAGTACCACTGGATGCATAAGATTCACTATTGGTACATGTAATTGAATTTAATACTAAGTATAAATAAAACAGGATTGCGTAATTATTTAGGTAAAACAAATGGCGCCACTGGGTTTCCAGACCCAGGTTCTTTTTTGCCAGTTCGCCTGGACCACAGTGAGTGCGCCACGCAGTGAGATTGCGCCACACCCAGTAGATTCGCCACCAATCCTCTGGGTAAATGTTGATAGAAATTATTTTACTTATAAATAAAATGTGATTGCTTAATTTTTTTTTTAATATATCAAACCAGTGTACTAACGGCTTGCGCCACCTATGTTGTTGGAATCTGGTTGTATTTTAAATTACTTAAATAAATCGTGATTGTGTAACCATTGAAAATTAAAAAGAAAAGCGTCATGACACTGTTGGAACCAGAGTCAGCTGTACCAGGTCTTGCGCCTTAACCATTTAAACTGTTGCTTCATCTTATATTTAATAGGAATGATTGGAGGATTCAATGAAGACAACAACCATTGGTCAAACAAATAAAAATAAAAAGGTCACGAGCAGGATTCCATGAAGTGGAACTGTTTGCGATTGATCAAACCAGTGCACTAGTGACTTACGCGACCGATTCATTGTTGCGTTCCATTTAATATATTGAAATTTATATGAATGGTAATTACGCAAAAGAAAACGGAGGTCCACAAAAAAGACAACTGCGAGTTCGAACTGATGCTCTTGCACCCTACAGCTGAAACCCAACATACTATCAATTGGGCCGCCGAATCACTCTCACATGTGCAACGTTATGTAATGAAATCGCGTAAATAATGATCATGGGTGAAACTTTATTAACTAATGCGTATTAATTAACTTAAATGTATTCTGCTCAAACAAGATTTGATTTTAGATAGATTGTTGCATAAGGGCCTTCAATAACTTCGATTATAAATATGATAATTGTTTTGAAGACAAATAACACACAACTATCCTCGAGCCTCAATTTTTTGTAAAATAGTGAAACGATTTTACCATTGTTACTATATCTCTTGTCTGTGTTTTTTAAAAAGAATAATATGTCAAACATATTCAATAATTTATCTGATTTGTTTCAAAATAAATCATACCACAGTCATTCGTTGACATCCCTATATTATGGGACGGTTCCGGTGAAGTTTTCCGTGAATTTCCAACCAGCGTGATTGTGACTGGCCGTGCCGTCCAAACACAGCAGAGTGTCCCACTAGTGGACGGCACTCTCAGGATATCTCCCGTATAATAGGCCTGCCTTTCGAACTACCAATATCTGAAGTAGATTTTAGCTTTGGCCGGGAGGTTGAGTAGTGGACCTTTGGGGTTTAAATGGGGTTATTAATGGGGTGATGAAGGCTTCAGGTGGGGCGGTGGCGGTGTTTGCTTTGTTTTATATGAGCAGAATGTTTCTTTTCGTGCATTTTTAGCAGGGATGGGAAAACCAATTCATCTATTTCCTCAGCTTAATTGTCGATCGGGGGAGGTAGGATTCAGGATAACAAACGCTCATATTCGTCTCGTGAAAGGGTCCAATATTTTGGTTATACACCTGATTGTATCCTACCAGAAACCGTAAGACGATGGAGGAAGTTGGGAACAGGGACAGGAGGATTCATCGCTAGAAGTCACCAGCACTGGGGTTCAATTATCAAATTTGCTTTTGAATACATTCCGGTTGATGTGGACTTCGACATGATGAGTAAATTCTTCATTCCGGTTATGTCAGTTATTCTTCCCATTCTAAAATTATTATAATGAATGTATACATCTGTTACTTCTACGATCAAAGAGTCGAAATATGTACAGAAACCAACGTATAAATTTTGAGATAATTTCATTGTGTTTTAACGAGAAAATAGTGAAAACATTAAGATTTTTCTTTAAAAGGTCCCCATATGCAACTTCGTGTGTACAATCTTGAAAATTTAATGAATTATTCTTCAAACCATAAACATCAAATCAACTTGATGCCATTTTTTCTACCACCGAATGATGTTTTTCGAGGTATTTTTCGAACTAAAACACCAGACGACAGAAACGAATAACGAAAAGCCTACATTTTCCGTATAATGGAAATTAAATGTAACTTGAGATACACTGTTTTGCCATAAAAGTATTAGAAATATGATTTGGTTAAATATTCAGCAAAAGAATGTAAGTGCATGAAATTTATCATATTACAAAAAACAGTCCGAGTTTTGCCAAAAATTTGCAGGAATGTTGACTAAAATGATCCCTCCGTCATGCTTTATTCCCAAATTCAACAGAGTCAAGTGTCCAAAAGGCACGTGTACAAACTTCAAAATCAATTTTCTCAAATGTAATTTTTCGAGTTTGAGCTGTTTTGCCATATAAAATTTTACTCCTCAAAGAGACTTGATAGTATTCAATACCAAGCTCTGAAACATGTGCAGGAGCTATTCGTGGTACAACACTAGCTTATCTTCAAAGTCAGGTGTGAACCCCCCCAATTGCGTCGCCAAAATTATTATACGCTTATAGATTAAAATTAATACCACCTTTTACACCCTAATGAATCTGCATTATTATATATTGTTTAATAAATGCTTGCAAAGAAGATAACTGTAAAAACAATATTATGCAACAAAATGGACTAATAATTTTCGGACCCATAGTTTGTGATATTCGCGTCATATTAAAACACAGCATGGCATATTGTATTATCTAAAGAGCATTCACGTCATACGTCAACAATTGTTTTATCAGAAGTACTTTAGCATTTAGAAAGCGAGAGTAGTAATCATTCAATTTATACAAAGTTGCAAATAATAATTGAAAAAAAAAAAAAAATATTATACCGCCCTCCACTGACAGATTTATTGTGTCTCGCATCATTGGTAATCCTTAAGTCACTGATAGCTCAATTGAGCAGAGCGGAGGTCCAGATTTCAAATCCCTCCAGACAGGAAAGCATTTATTTTTACCAGCTTGATATCCTTTAATACTATAACATTAAATGGAACTTGGCTTTCTTGGAACTGGCTCGCTAATGCTTGTCGGCTGCCCTGTTTCTTTTCCTCCCCTAAAGGTGCAGGACCTTCTTGGCTCGGAATCAGGGCACGGAGGATATATATCGACGAACCGGGCGCTAAGACCAGAGGCCCTAATGGGAAGCCAGTGAAGGGACCCTGCGACTTCAAAGCCTATATTTAAAGCGCCAGTAAGGATCGTCCTGATAATGTAAACCTGTGATGCCTGGTATTCGCTGAGTAACTTTATTTATTTATCTGTTGTTTATTATTATATAATATAGGCTATATTTTGTTTATAGGCCTATGTATATAAAAATGAGCCTATTATTATTCTTGGTGAAGGTGCCTGACACTTTCAATCATGGAATAATTATAACAAGTGCGATATATTCTAAATAATTATGTTAATATTATAATCATTTGGTTATGAATTATGAAAAATAAAATAAAGAAAGTATTACATACATAATTAAAGGTGTTTGTAATAGAAAATGCGAAGGAGAAAAGATAAAGGTGGTTTGCCTGTTTTAGGGAGAAAGGGGTACATTGCCGTACCGTTCCTCCCATCATAAATATTGAGGGGCACAATACCTCCCCTCTCAGGATCGCCGCCCAAAGGTTCACCTATTTTTGAGGCAGGATATATTTAACTCATTACATTTAGCAGTACGTTACATTTTTTCTCATAATAGCCTATACTCATTGTAATGCTCTGTAAACAACCAAAACCAATTACCCAATTACCCAATTTACCCATTTATCCATTTATCCATTTACCATACTGAATTTTCCATTTACCCATTTATCCATTTATCCATTTACCCGACTACCCATTTACCCATTTACCCAGTACCATTACCCTACTGAATTTTAATGGTAAAGTGTCCAACCGAGGCATATTGCAGGCCAAACGAAGCTAGAATTTAAAGCCTTTATTCATCCATTGGAAGTTGTACTTAAACTTTGCCTTCATACTCATCATCAGTTTTATTGAGAAAGTGTTAAATCATCGACGAAAGGCTGAATTAACTTCACAGTTATTTTTCTTCCACATATTACGTGACCCAACACAAGATTTTATACATTATATAATGCTTTGAAATGTTTCTTTCGAGATTCTATATTAAAAATATAGTCACCTGCCCAAGCATAATATAACTTTCTAAAAATAAAGGCCTTGGGCTGTTTCTCAGGATGAATGATACTTGTACCAACTTTACAGTAAGTAGAGTTTTAAAGTGAGAATACATTAATTTAATGCTCATTAATTACCAATGTTGTACAGTCCTTTAAATACGCGATATAAAGAAGCGATAAAACCCTATTTAAAACCAGTAAATCGCCAAATTGAACGGGATGTACAACTTTAAAGTTTGAGCAATTTTGTTTTTACCCGAGCATCAACCTTATATGAGACATCATGTAGTCGTCTGAAGAATTTACTCAATGTAAATTAAAATCTTGCTAATGAAAGCATAGTGCATGTCACTGATACACTGATACATACTAATACGGAATGGTCCTGCGCAGGGGTTCGACAAAGGTACTTTACTGATGAAATTTGCAGCATAAAAGAAAACTAAAGTTTGAGGTTTGAGGTTTGAGGTTTGAGGCGCATAAGTCATTATTTCTCCATTTGGGTTTAAGAAATGATTCACACTTATGGAGATGGACCGGTATAAATGTCCTGGACTGGGGCCGACATGGGTACATCTCTTTGCCATTTACCTTTAAAAGAAAAACAAAGAAAACAAAATAGAGGTTTGAGGTTTGTAGAAGGGGCGTTTCAATATTTTTCCTGTTTTCTTATTTTTCTCCACTGGAAATTGAGGAAGAGATATATGCTGACAATGTTATATAGAATTCATATAATGTTGTATGATGATACATTTACAATAACATGAAGGCTACATATATAAACAGATAATGATGAATCCAATCTACATGTGATCACAAACAATTAAAAATATACGGCCTGTTTGTTGGTTTAATAGACAATGTAAATCCGAGATACTGAAACTTGAAAGCTTTCGAAGGTGGTGTTGTTATTAACAACCTATACCATTTTTCTTTTCCTTTTTTGGTTTCGAGAAGAACATTATTCAACCTCTCCCCAATCGCCTCTCACGTACATGTTGTCACCTGCCGTGTCTCATTTCAGTTTTATGTCGGGTTTTAACGTCAATTCACTTAAGAGAAGCGAGGTTATATCTCTTACCCTTCTAGCGTGTCTTTTGTAATCCACGCCAATAATGACCACATTGGGAGGAGTACTTAGGTAGTATGGAATCCCTGTCATATATGAAATATCTCCAAAGTTTATCTGTGACCCGTGGTCATATCTGTTTTAAACAATTCGGAAACTGTGTGACGGCTCACTTCATATTATAGTCAATACATCCCCGCGCAAACGTCCCTGATACATGTATTATATTATTGATGGTACTGGCTTAAGTGTTTCATTGGAGAACGTCTGGAGGACATAGACAAAAATATCTTCACTGATTCAAAGTCAAAAGCCTGGGTGAGTCGCAACTGAGCTTTTCATGAGTACGATAAGGTAAGTGACATTAAAGGGAAAATTTGAATGGTGCAAAATGGATATCATAATTAAAGTGCATACTAATTACACACATTACACCAAATTTTAAAGGGAAATCACTACATTTAATATGCTGAATTACAGAGAGAAGAAACTGATCAGGTATTTGTGTCAACTAATGGAGTGTCGTGGCCGACGGTCTAGCGCACGAACTCAAGTTCTGGTGTTGCCAGCAGCAGGGTGTGGGTCAGAGCAGTCGTGACGCAGCATCATGAGCAGGTAGCAACACAATTGCTTCTCCTCACCAGAATTTAAATGGGTACCTGTGAAAGGCAGAGTGGTTTGCTCTCTGGCACGCTAGAAATGGCAACAATTGGCTGTATACTCCCCAGGGAGCCGAGATGGTTTTCAGGAATGATTTTGAGCCTTATGAGCCCCATGAGCAGGGATAAAATATAATGCATAGCAGAGCTTACTTAGTTAGTGGACCGTGCGCGCCGCAAATCTATACATTATTATTATTATTATTAACTAGATCATAAGCCAAATGAATAAAACGTAAAATTAAAACCTATCATCATTATATAGTGTAATACAGCTCATTATATACATTGGTTTTCACGAACTTCGAAACAATTGATCTTTGATTTGCATGGGTGGGGTACACAACGAAAAAGAGATCACATGTAATATATAAGGATAAATTTACATGCACGCTTTACACCAAAAAATGGTGCGGTGACACGCTTTTTTTAATTTTAATTGTTTTGTGCTGTTCACAATCCATCAATAATGGTTTAATTGGGACCCTTATTCTTTGTTTAAAGCGCAGTGGTTTCTATCAAATGAGATACATTGTTTCACAAAATAATTGACATAAACTTCGACTAAGTTTCCGGCTTCATAATCGGTGAGATCAAATTTCCCATTCACAAAGTACCGTATGTGGTGGCTGAGGTCTCACAAATCGGGCAAGCAGTTCGCATCTATGTGAAAAAAAATCAAATCGATCCAGCAATTGAGACTGCAATTGGACATCGTTTCATACCGCAAAGGAAAACTAAAAATGCCGGCGACACCCGTAGACCAGAAACTGGAGACTTATCAAACAGTCGAATTTTGACCAGGGTATTTGATTACGTCCGGCCTAATTTGTTGAACTTGTTAGCAATATTAAAGTATAATGGCAACGTTTATCATACTATCCTAATTTTATCAAACTGATGGAAACGAAACATGTTGGCAATTATCAAGGACATCACTATCGTCTGCTATAATGAAACTCTGCATAGACTAATCAATGACAAGACAAAATGAATAGCAATTAGTGCGTTACAGTACATGCAGCCATAGCTACGTAAACGATGTACTTCTGAATCTGTGTGGGTTAATCTCTAATGTATATCATACTATTAAAGTATGAGTGCACTTTTCAATTGGTCTATGCAATGTGCACTGGGCATTAACCCTATCACTCAGGAGGGGAGATGTGCTGCCTTTGTTTTGTTTATATAAAACGCTCCGACTGACGAAGATGCAATTTTCTGAGCCCCTCACACGAGCTCCCAGAACGAAAACAAGGAAAACCAAGCCGGTTAGGGTTAGGAAAAAAACGGAATTCAATCATTTACCGTACATGTTGTTCTTATTTGAGTAATAAATAGTTCCTGAAAAGAACCGATTGGTTATAACTCGACGTTTTACGATCAGTATGCTCTGATCGTATCCATTCTAACATAGCATTTTCGTCTCATGAAGTCGCAAATTCAGGTGAAATGGTTTAACAAATTTTACTAAACCGATAGCAGGTCAGACAGAGATTTCAAAGGGATGTTATTTACACTAAATAATAGTTTTTATGTAAAATAGCAGATAAATTGTGTTTTTGTATTTGTTTTAGATTTACCAACAGTGTATACAAATAATACACTGACTTTAAGAACAAACATTTCAAAATAGTTCCCCTATAACTTTTGCATTGTGGTTATGCTAGAGTCTTCCCAAAGCGACTGCTGTATAATATAAATAATGTTGCCCCAAAGTTTGGAAATTTATTAAATACAATGATTGATAAAGTGATAATTTTGATCTTAAAATGAATTGGCAATAATTTTGTCAATTTTATATATGCAACAATTGATTTCAAATCAGACAATTTATTGTGTATATGTCATGCTGTGACTATGTAAGTTTACACCTAAATACAATTTCTCCTTGACGGAAAATTTGACGGAATGAGCTACAATCGTTTTCATGTCAGCAGAACAGAATTACAACAGAGCAAGAAAACGTGCGTGAGACTTATTTTTGTTGTACAAATTATTGGGTCAGTCAACAGCGCTCAATCAAATCCCCAATTAACCAATCAGAATTCATTAAACAGTCACGTGATCACCTTGCGTACAAATACACGTATATGGGGTGCACCCCACTAAATAAACTCCCATAGCAACCAATGCTAAATAGAAAATATTCAAAAGTCATTTTAGTTAAAAATCTTAACATTTTTTAAAACTAAAAGGAAAAGTATTGGTTGATGTCATGCCAATGGAAACCACCCTCTACACTACTAAAACACCCACACTGAAAAGCATCCATTTTGGAAAAAGGCCTTATGCTTGAAATCAAAATAGTTAGGACCACTTTTTAAGGCCTAGTTTACCCAAAATACTCAAAGTTAGAAGTCAAGGAAACAGGTCATGATATTGGACCATTTTACACAATCCCTCAAATGAATGGGCCTCAAATCGTTTGTGGTATTTGAGGACATATAGATTATGATAAACAGTTTTTCACTATAGTGGGATGCACCCATAGTCAAAAACCATCAAGTCCAATATCGACAATAGATTCGTGTATCAGTTTGTTCCTTTTTCCTTTGTTTTGTTTTACAATAAGCACATAACTTTGTTTTATAGATTGATGAAATTCCTGCATTAGGGGTTATAAATAATTGGGTGTTGTCCTTAAATACCGACGTCATGTGAGCACTCTATATATTCAGTGCATTCTGACTGGCGATATTCAGTTTACTAGTGCAGACGTCGTACCTCTCCAACAAACTTGCCCGATGACGATTGGCCGGTAGAATCCTATTATAGCAGCAGGTACCGCGACATGTACAGATTGATGGAATTCTTGCGTCGGGTTATAAACAATTGTTTATCCAGTTACGCCATGTCCTTCTTGAACAAATTGAACGGGATCGTATGTAAAACATGTACAGACATATATGCGTACTTTTCAAATATGTCAGACTTAATGGCGTATTTACACGCAGCTTGCACACGGCAGTTCAGTCAATCTGATTGGTCAATAAATAAGGGATTTTACTAATCGACTGTTGACGATTGGCCAATAATCTGCCAAAAGCAAATGCTTAGTTTAGTAACTATGTCAACTTGGATTTCCCCAACCCGCATAGCGATTCTTGTCTTTTAAGCTACCATTTACATTATGCATGGATACTGTTTCTTGCGACGTTGCCTTGAAGCAAGGAACTACTTCCAGTGGCATAACAGTTGGATGGTGTTTTCTTCGTCCTCTTTTGTCGCTTAGTGCCTAGTTTCTCTCATGCAGAGTCCCCGGATGCGGTGGTTGCAACCGAAGGATATAAAGATGAACACTCCTTGCAGCGAGTTGGTGATGACAAAGGGTACCACACGGACGTGATGGTTAATGACTGTTCCTAGGCAACCAAAGATGCATGTGAAACCCGCGATGCACGAAATCTGTATATATCGAGAATTAATGAATTAATTAATGAAGTCGGTGTGTTATCGATGTGTTATCGATGTGTTATCAAGGTACGTCAATGTAATGTTGACTGTCAGTGAGCACTTGGGGTACTGACACAATGGGGACAATGGTACCCACAAGTCGATCCTTTGTTTCCGTGTATCCCACAAGAGAAATTATAAAAAGAAAGAAAAGGGATAATGAGAGGACGGTGTTGGTACCCACAAACCTGATCCCATAAGGTTGTGTGTGTGGGGGGGGTGGAAGGGGCGGGAACAGTGCCAGAAAAAGGGTACACAAATTAAATTTTGTATGAACCAAGCATTTTAAATGACGTTATAATCCTAGCAATTCTACGAGTTGTAATAATAACAGTGTCACAAATTAATGGGTTCCTTGAATTCGCTTTTGATGTCGAGTAATTTATACAAGCGCGTTTACCCGGAGCCTGCCATTTCATAAAGGAAATGTTTCCAGTATAGGATTTGAATAGCTGTAAAGCGTTCAGCAGGTGGAAGTAATGACACTAATTAGGTGTTCAGTTGTACATTAAGTTCACAGATCCTTTGACACAGATCCTTTGAACTTGACACATATAGACCATAACATATAGTTGTCAGCCAGTTATGGTATATTGTTTCAGATAAAGTTGTGACGTCAGAGTGACGTCATCGAATATTGAAATACACTAAATCAAATGTTAATATTTCAAAAAATCTTAGGCCTATCTCGCAGAACCACAAAAGATAATTACAATCTTTTGCACCAGTGGAGTGTCGTGGCCGAGCGGTCTAGCTTACCGGACTCAAGTTCTGGTGTTAGCAACCCAGATGTGGGTTCGAATCCCGGCCGTGACACTTGTGTCCTTGAGCAAGACACTTAACCATAATTGCTTCTGTCCACCCAGGGTTAAATGGGTACATGTGAGGGCAGAGTTGGTTGATTAACCTTATATGCGCTGTAATGGCAGCAATTGAAACATATACTCCCAGGGAGCTGAGATGGTTTCAGGAATGATTTATGAGCCTTATGGTAAGGAGGTAATGATATAATGCGCCTTGAGCACCACTTAGTTGGTGGACCGTGCGCTATATAAGTCCACACACATTATTATTATTATTACTGTCTTACAGATCTTGAATTATGTGACATTTCGACGATGAAAAAATTATCTGAAGCACTTATCTGGGTATACAGCTAACATGATATAGTATTTGGATATACCTTCGTGGACCAAGTTACTATTGTTATTATGGCCCTTTTTTAAAAAATGTGACTGATGACGTCATCACGTGTCACAACGCCCTCTAGCAGGTTTAAGAAAAAGTAGCCAATGTTCTGTCTCCAATATACATAGGAAATTTGAATATGACTTCTGCGAAGTGACTAGTGACATCATATATTTTAAAAATGGTTCATGGCGTGTCACAGTTCAGAGCGCCCCCCTAGCGGCATTTAAAGGATTTCAAAAAGCAGGTACGAACGTTATTTGTTATGATCATGATCAAAATTGCCTTAAAATAAGGAAGATGTTGTTCGATGAAAATCGATAGTTCTGATGAGACATTGATACAGGCCAGGGACATAGCAAGGACATAGTCTATTGGAGCGATTATTGCGCAATCACGGCAAGGCGGCATAGAACAAACGCGACAGGTATGAATACACGTGGGATGTGAGTGTTGTCGTGAAACTTTTCTGTGAAGAGAAATTTGCAAATTTTAGACTAACTAACTAACAAAAGAAAAATAACTAAAAGACTAAATAATAAAATACTTTGACGTAAACACTATGTCACAATAAAGTTGTTACGTTATGATGACGCCATCAGATGTCGAATTACATCATAACAGAGGTTTAATATTTAAAAAAATCATATTTAATGAACCGCAACAGATAAATTAACAATCTTTGTTGTGTCTTACAGACCTCGAATTATGTGAAATTTCGTACACGGTCGTGACCCCATTGTTTGACATTTTCTTCCGGTTTGAAACCGGAAGTTAAACAGAAAAAAAATATTCTACCCAGCACTATTATATATATTAACCACAGCCAATGTCATAGGAAATTTGAATATGAAACTACCAATATTGTATACTAAAGTGACTAGTGACATTTTATCTTTAAAAAATGTTTCATAAAAATCATGTCACAGATTAGAGGTGCCATCCTAGCAGCATTTTAAAGGACGTGACCCCATTTTGACGTTTCTTCCGGTTGAAACCGGAAGTTAAACGAAAAAATATTCTGCAACACTATTATATTATATTATATTATGCAGCCAATGTCATAGGGATTTTGAATACGACTTCTGTGAACACAAATTAAGTGACTAGTGACAAGTTATCTTTTCAAAAAAAATATGTGTCATAACATCGCAACAGATCAGAGGAGCCATCTAGCGGCAGTTTTTAAAAGAGAAATATCATTGAACTTTAACCAATTAAGTACCAGTGTTAATCTTTCATGTGGGAATAATAATTGTGTCCTATATATGAGGCTTCAAATTACCTGGTCTGACCTTTACTTCCGTTCCAAACAGGGAAGTTAAATTCAGAGACATTCTAACACAAAATTTATAGGTCTTTTGAAGATGAAATTGATTATTGTGATGATAAAATAATAGATAAAAATATAATTATGACGTCCATCAGTGCTCAGTTGATTGAATTGAACGTAATCGAGACAACTAGTTTTGTAAAGGAGCAAAACATTATGTCTAGTTGAAAATTGAAAATTGTTGGCAGATGAGTCAGTTAATTTGTTATGCCTAGAGATTGCATTTAATGCGGATCATTGAGCCAATCCAGTAATAAATGCAATACCGTGCGCAGCAGGAAATCTATCACTCATGGGTTATCCCGAAATAACTTCCGATTTCATTGAAACAAGCGTCAAAATTTAATTATCAAATGTGTGACATCATTCAGTATTTAAAGGGGTGTACACTGTACACCATGGTGGTATATGCATAATTCCATATCCGGAAGGTGTCAGGCTAATAACTCTAAAAACGATTGTTTAATGATAATGTCCGTACCAAACATCAAAGAGAAGTATAGTCATCTGCCATGTTTGTCGTTTTCGAGAAAACATAAATACAAATTAACATTTGATCACCTTGCTTGAATGGACACATTTCCACATTAGAATGAATACACTGCGTCAGAAATTGAATGCATTTTTACTAATATTTGTATTTAACCACACAGAAAAACATTTAAAATGATGACAAATTGATTTATGTATATTGCAATTGTATTCCGCACGCAGACCTTGAACCTGCGCGTTTATTGTTTTGTTTTGTTTTGTTTTTGTGTTTTTGTTTGTTGTTTTATTTTCTCTTTCTTTTTGCTATGAAACGACGTTTAATTGCAGCAAAATTTCTGGATCTAATGGAATTCTGCCGCACTGCTGTTTAACGACTTTCACATAGGGGTATTAATATCCGACATTGCCTATGAGGCCTCTCTTAGCCACCATGCTTTGTATATATGTTGTTCTGGTTCCAATAACGCACACTTAACCATAATTAGCTTCTGTCCACCCAGGGGTTAAATGGGTACATGTGAGGGCAGGTTGGTTCAGTGTAGCTATATGCAGCGCTGTAATGGCAGCAATTGAGCTGTATATCTCCCAGGGGAGCTGAGAGTGGTTTCAGGAATGATTTATGAGCCTTATGAGCAGGGGTAATGATATAATGCTGTGAGCACCACTTAGTTGGGTGGATACGTGCGCTATATAAGTCACACATTATTAGTGTATTATTATTACCATCTTACAGATCTTGAATTATGTGACATTTCGACATTGGTGAAAGAAT
Organism: Zoroaster sp. YZ-2022; assembly: GCA_029582265.1. Taxonomy (NCBI): domain Eukaryota; kingdom Metazoa; phylum Echinodermata; class Asteroidea; order Forcipulatida; family Zoroasteridae; genus Zoroaster; species Zoroaster sp. YZ-2022. The sequence goes on along the minus strand of CM055835.1, from coordinate 13,599,105 downwards.
TATCTGAAGCGCTATATCTAGGGTATACAGCTAACATGATATGGTATTTGCGGATATGCCTTCGTTGGACCAAATTACTATTGACATGACTATGGCCTTTTTTAAAAATGTGACTGATGACGTCATCACGTGTCACAGCGCCCTCTAAGCGGCAGGTTTAGAAAAATAATAATTTTTCTATCTCTAATAACCATAGGAAATTTGAATATGACTTCTGCGAAGTGACTAGTGACATCATATATTTTCAAAAATGGTTCATGGCGTCATCTGGTTCAGAGCGCCCTTAGCGGCATATTAAAAGGATTTCAAAAAAGCAGGTACGAACGTTTTTTTGATCATCGCAGTCAAAATTGCCAAAAATAAGGAAGATGTATGTTCGATGAAAATCGATAGTTCTGATGAACATTGATATCAGCGGGGCATAGCAAGGACATAGTATCATTGGAGCGATTATTGCGCAATCATGCGGCAAGGCAGCAGAACAAAGCGACAGGTATGAATACACGTGGGATGTGGGTGTTGTCGTGAAACTTTCTGAAGAGAAATTTGGTACCCCATTTTTAGACTAACTAATAACTAAAGAAAAAATAACTAAAAGACTAAATAATGTCTAAATACTTTGAGCTGTAAACGCACTATGTCACAATAAAAGGTTGTTTACGTTATGATGACGCCATCATGGATATCGAATTACATCAAACAGAGGTTTAATATTTAAAAAAATTATATTTAATGAACCGCAACAGATAAATTACTTAACAATCTTTGTATTGTCTTTGAAGACCTCGAAATTATGTAAAGAAATTTCGTACACGGTCGTGACTGTTTTGACATTTTCTTCCGGTTGAAACCGGAAGTTAAACGAAAAAAATATTCTGCAGCACTATTATATTATATTATACAGCCATCTTAGGAAGTTTTGAATATGGCTTCTGTGTAGCTAAAACGTGACTAGTGACATTTTATCTTTAAAAAATGTTTTATAAAATCACAGATTAGAGAGTGCCATCCTAGCGGCAGTTTTTAAAGGACGTGATTCCATTTTTGACGTTTTCTTCCGGTTGAAACCGGAGAGTTAAACAAAAAAATGACCTTTTATTATATTATATTATATTATGCAGCCAATGTCATAAGGATTTTGAGATACGACTTCTGTGAACACACAAATTAAGTGACTAGTGACAAGTTATCTTTCTTCAAAAAATATGTGTCATAACATCACTTAACTGTAGATCGAGGGCCATCAGCGAGTTTTTAAAGAAAATATATCAGAACTTTAACCAATTAAGTACCAGTATTAATCTTTTCATGGGAATTAATAATTGTGTCAAAATGAGCTTCAAATTACCTGGTCTGACTTTACTTTACCCGTTCCAAACAGGAAGTTAAAATTCAGAGACATTCTAACACAAAATTTATAGGTCTTTTGAAAGATGAAATTGATATTGTGATGATAAAATAATGATAAAAATATAATTATGACGTCATCAATTGCTCAGTTGATTGAATTGAACGCTAATCGAACAACTAGTTTTCTGTAAATTGACAAAACTTATGTCTAGTTGAAAATTGAAAGTATTGTTGGCAGATGGTCAGTTAATTTGTTACTATAGGATTGTGCGTTAATGCGGATCATTGAGCCAGTCCCAGTATTAAATGCAATACAATTGCGCAGCAGGCGAAATCTATCACTTCATGGGTTATCCAGAAATAACTAGATTTCATGAAACAAGCGTGGGCAAATTTAATTATCAAATGTTGACATCATTTCAGTATTTAAAGGGGTGTACACTGCACCATTGGTATATCACGTAATTCCATATCCGGAAAATTGTCAGGCCTATCTAAAACGGTGTTGCTTTAATGATTAATGTCCATGCCAAACATCAAAGTATAGTCATCCTGCCATGTTGTCGTTTCGAAAACTATAAATACAAATTAACATTTGAATCACCTTGGCAGATGGACCATGTTCCACATTAGAATGAATACACTGAGTAAATTGAATGCATTTTACTAATATTTGTATTTAACGACGACAGAAAAACATTCTAAAAATGATGACAAATTGATTTATGTATAAACGGTGTGTCTCACGCACGCAGCCTTAGACCTGCGCGTTTATTGTTTTGTTTTTGTTTTTGTTTTGTTTTTTTGTTTGTTTGTTTTATTTTCTCTTTCTTTTTTTGCTATGAAACGACGCGTTTAATTGCAGCAAAAATTTCTGGATCTAATGGAATTCTGCCGCACTGTATGTTTTAAACGACTTTTTCACACAGGGGTATGTCCGATTTATGAGGCCTCTTAGCCACCATATTTCTTTGTGTATATGTTGTTCTGGTTCCAATAACCGCACAATGCCCCCCTATGACATTTTTATATTCTCCAGAGACACTAATTTCACCGATCACGCATGACTTTTTCTAACTATTCTTTGGGGACCTCCCATCAGCTGCAAAAATAAACGATAATGGGTGTCCAATTGAATTTCCCTTTTTGTTAAGTAAAATGCTAGATTTTTTGATACACTTTTTTGGGGTTTGTTGTCAACTTTTAAACACTGAACTGGACCAATAAGCTTGAGTATGTGACCACTCTCAGTGCATTCTGGGGAATCCCATTATGGCCTGTCATTACGTTTAAATGCAAAAAGTTATATTTTTGTCACAAAAACATGATTTTTTTTAAAAAGGTTTTTTTCATAATTGTTTTGCTCAGGTGTATGCAAATTTATGTCATCAATAGGACCCATGGATGTTATTATATATCTGCCTTTATTGAGTCTTTTTTTGTTTAAAAATCCAAATTTTGGGTCAAAATCTTTAAAAATCAGTTTTTGGGAAGAAATGACCCAAAATATTGGCTTATAGCGCCCTCTAGCGCAGCAATTGGTTTCGATGATGACAGATTATTGCTTTTACTGAAGACAACATTTGTGCCAAAGTTCATGACCGTCGGATAAACATTAAGGAAAATGGAGAAAATATCTTGTTTTTGACTGTAAAAATGAGGAAGACCTCTTGAAAGTTTTTTCACGGCCTCATTAGATGGGTTGCGGCGGAAACCGAACATGCCTACAAAGGTTTCAATATGAAAATCGACTGTTGAATATAGAAAAATACGAGAGGGGCACAATGAGCCCCTCCCACACGGGTCTGAAGGATAAAAAATCGCCCAGGCTTGATAGGGTTGTACATGTATCACTTAAAACAATTCATTAGGCCCCTCCCCAAAAAAAAAAAAAATTGCCTCAGGATTCTTTTAATAATTACCACCGAACATTTACGAAGAGTGTACACTGCCTTTAAATTATTGTGTAACGTGGTATTGTGTAATGTCCAACCATTCCAGTTACTCGATAAAGCTCTGCATGTAACTAACCCTTGAAATATATCCATAGCTCTTTGAAGTTGTTTCCTTGGCTTTGGATTTCTCAGCGTGAACCATAGCGGCCGCTTTGAGAGAGCGTGTATGCTATACACAGTCAATCCAAACATGACGGCGTGTTGGCAATCAGGCTAGCTACCACCATGGAACTCCAAATGCAACAGAATCGTCATACTCTCCCCACCAGGCCATACACGACCTTGCTCCGCCATATTGAGAACCCAATAGCTTTGAGCACTGGTGAAATGAACTGTGAGACAAGCCAGTGATAATCAGAAGAGGTACACCCCAGTGCGTACAGGTAATAAGCCAAGAAAGTACTTCTTGTTGTTGTGATTTGAGACTAGTTGTGAGGTTGAATGTCCTGACGAGATCAAATGCCAGCGTTCATCCAAGTAAATGTAGAAAGCCGAAATGCCATGCAACACTGCCATATGGCAAATACAGAAGGTTTGATTTTCAGCTTTATCTAAACTGGTCAATGTCCAATAGCTTTGGGCTACGAACAAGCAGCGGTCAAGCTTCAATTATAGCCCCTCCTGGAACATTTCGAAGGACTGCGAACACTTAAGTAATTTATAAATGTTAGGAACAGAGCGGCAATCGATAAGCTTTATAACCAATGGCATTGAAGTACGGTCAATTGGTCAAAAGAAGGAGATATAGGGCTCATCAAGGGTTGCAAAAATAGTTTGAACAGATGAGGATCCGATCGTCAGGCAGAAGTAAGAGACCTCATCTCCACAAACAATTTCTCTTTGTACCGTATTCCAGGAGCTTTTACCGTCCGGGTGTGCTGGACTTGCTTGATTCCCCTCAACCAAGAGGCGTTCGGCAGCAATCCGCAATGTCAGCCATCTTGCCACATACATCGATCTTTTTCTTCTTTTCCAGAAGTGGATTTCTTTTTGGTAATGCCGTAGGTCCGAACGAAGGAAACTGACCTCGCCTCAATGAGCTTACCACCACCTGATGTAAATTATTTGCGTGCGCCACCTCATGTTAGAAGACTCTTAAAGGTTAATTTACATCAATTGGTGGTATACATCTTTTTCTTTGCACAACGGTTTGAACTTCATCAACAGTGGTTCCACAAAACTTCAACGAAATCGACTTTCTTTACTCCACACTGAACATCAAACCCAGTATCTTGCACTCTCTTCGTTTGAAATCACAGACGTCAGTGTTTGATCCAGCATTTCTTCGAAATCTGTTATTATATTCGTCAAGATACTGGAGTGGATTAACACACGGTGGGTCCCACTTTCAACGAAGTGAAGTTATGTTGCTCGTGGTGAACGAGAGACAAAAGAAAGGCCAAGTTAGTTGAATATTCTGCCAGACCGAGCGTGAGAAGGTAACATCGTGTTACATTAGTAATCAGTGACTCTATCGTAGCATCGTCATGATATCTTGAGTTACTCTCGTTGTTTGTTTGGATGCGAAGCTGTGACTCTTTGTTGTACAATGTTTTCATCTTCTAAAAGCAGAGTTGAAGATGTTTCTGGAGACCAGGATCAACATTCCGCCGAAGAATTTCAAAATGGCCGGGATCTACGGTGGATATATCGGAATGACAATAATCCCATGCAGAAATGTTCACTCCGTTACAGTAAGCGCAGTGGAGATTCTTGTACGTCACTGAATCGTAATTTACTTTCGAATTGTATACGACAACCCGACTCTATTTCCAGAGATACATTGAGCGAACACTCAGCAATCACCTCATTAGATTTACCAACCCAACTGAGAAATATTCGGAGTTGTTCACAAGATCATAGGCTGTTATGCCGTTACACTCAGTGCAATAGACATTCTGAAAGAAGGTCCATTTGCATTGAATGGGACCGGGTAAAGAATCATTCGCACACTGTAGCGCCACCACGGTATCATTCCAGTCCTTGTTGCACCCATCTACGATGAGTGCTCGACCATACGAATATAGGGTTTTACAAGAATGACTCCTCAATGGATGTGCGAAAATACCTGATGCATTTGTTGCGTCCTGTTGTGAGAACACTGCTCACTGTAGTCATAACAGCAATCGTTACAATGAGCAAACGGAATCGCAGCCACAGAGTTCGTCCGTTGCTGGACTTCCCAGCGATCACGACATGACTGTCGCGGACAAGGGAAGATCGTCAAACCAGACAGAGTGAGACCTACAGAAAAGTGGTGAAAAGAATTGAAAATGCATATTGGTGTATTGTTATAAAGGTGGAACAATATTCATTGATAACAAATTATACATTGAAGACTGTTACAGTGGCGATGCAGCAGTGAGTATGATAAAGAAAAACATCGTAATTTCCCGAACTAGAGGTATATATAATATGGGCCATAAAATTGTAGTGGGCATTGAGTGGGCATGCCCCTCATTCCCTGTTGTTTTGTTGTTGTTGTTGTTGTAGACATTGTTCATACCAATTAATTATTCCCAGTACAAGATTCAATCAACCTTTCCTCATCGGACAAACTCAAGTATGGTTGAGGTTAAGACATCTACACTAGTAAGTAGGCCGTGAGTTTGGGTCAATTGTTTCAACTCATTGTGGACGGAAGAGCAAACCCTATCATCCACTGCAGAATATGACACCCAGATGAAAACAATCATTACCTTTTCGCATTCCACAACGACAATTTCATAGTCTTGAGTCTTGCAAGACATTATAGCCTGGTGTCCAACTCGTTGTCTTGGGTTTGTCAAGGAAGAGTTCTCCAGACGAGCTCATCACCTGTGCTGATGTATCCAGGCGACTCAGGTAAGATATCATCTCGAAGGTGGCGGGCCCAGGGGTAACCAATCTGTCTACATGCGTCGTTTGATAGAAAGCGCACATGGTAGTCGTTATGTACTTGAACACAGACAGTTTTCCAAGTGGACCCGTTGAATCTGCCTTCTAACACTCCTATATGTGATTGCTTGGGGTCTCATTAGTGGCGAGAGCAGACGAAATTCTAAAGATGTGTCTGGTGGTAATACGTCCTTTTCTGGTGATAAAAATGGGTTTAGGTAAGGAATAAAAATAGTAATTCACAATTACCAATACAGTCAAATTGTAATGTGAAGTGGATTTTTAAGCTGGTGATGGTATCAATCTTCCCTAGAAATTATTGTCTGCGGTGCATACTTATGAGAAAAGTGAAATATATTTCTAATAAATCTGGGGCAATCCTGTGATTCTCATTCCTGATAGGGCCTAGTGTCCTCGAGCTTTACGTCCCAATCGAGCCCTTCCACATCCCAATCTATAGCTCTCATCCAAGTACTGAGCGATGTCAACGTTGCTTATTAACGTTGACAATCATGTCACTGACTCTGTAATTGACGCTTAATATCTGGGCTCAGATTATAATCACATATGCCATCGGAGGAGAATTATAAAGGGTCACATAATCGGTCATCTGTAGCCAAGTTGTCTCATATGATGGATACATAGTTAGCCTTATATGGCTTCATGTGGCCTAAGATGGCTCAAGTGTGGATCCAGCGCGGATTCAAGATCTCAAAAAGGGGTTAGGGAAACAAGGCAACAAAGGGGGCGGTAAACTGCTTGTGATGGTCTAGCCTTGACCAAGGCGCGTCGGGACGGTTTGGTCGCATAATTTTGCCCCACTTCGCTATCCGAACTCCAGCGCACATTCACACATTGTACGGACTCACATACACTGTACATATCTGTATACATGTACATGTACATAGTACACTGTACATTACTTAATTGTACCAAATGTAGCAAGAAATGTCTATCTAAAATTGGACTCTACAGCCACAAAAGAAAATGTGACAAACAATTACTCTATTTTTACACCATATATTTCAATTGTACATGTTTTTAATTTATTGTTTACTTATAGGCACTTATACCAAAAGTCGGCATTGACTTAAGGTGACCATGAAGGTGATTGTACATGTACATCATGTACTGTAATACAGTGACCATTCGTCGTCGCGCCTTGATGCTTAACTGCACATGCCAACATTTAATGCGGAGCCATTAATACTAATATACAAAATTCAAAACCCAAAGACGTATTCTCATTGGTTACTGGTTGGCCTTGAGCAACTGCATGCTCGCTGTGCACGATATACGTGATTGTACTATACTGTACATGTACAATTAGCCCAGGTTGGACTTTGACCTTCGTGTACTCCGTTTCACATGTATACAGGTAAGGAGTCAATATTTGGCCTAATGTACGATGTGTCTTTGTATGCATTGTGCTAGGGGCCTGTGATTGGCCATCATTTAAAATGAAACGCCCACATCTTGCATACGACTTTCCATTGGAATTCCAATGGGAAAATAAAGAAACACATAAACTTTCGGTTACAGAAGGATCAAGACTATTGTTTGAGTTCGAATGCGTACGAGGCAGCAATCCACAACTTAGTTATCGCTGTACCGTGTACGTGTCCGGGGCCGGGGACGGCGCACCGTGTGTGTTCTGAATTTCTCGGGCTAGCAATCGGTACGGGCCGGGGGTGGGAATGCTGTGGTAAGTGCGCACTACGACAACAGCCTTGGTCAAGGCTAGTGATGGTCTTATTTGGCCGTCACATCTTGAATGTTTGGCTTTTTAGGTCTCACCTGTTGCACATACGACTCCCAGTAGGGTGTTGTTCACTTGATCTGAAGTATCCGGACACAATTTCAGGGTGAAGTCATCAATGCACTCAAAGAAGCTTTTTGACTCGCCGTATATACCGTAAATGGGACATTGGTTGAATGTACATAAAGTCTGGTTGACGTCATGCACTGTCACTTCTGTGACTCCTATGGAATGTGGGTACCCTAGGTGCACACACACCCAGTCAGAAGTTATGGACTGGTATCCTCCACCATATGACAATGACACCCATTCATCTCCTCCAAGATGTAACTCCACAATGCCCTGCTGTTCATTGCTACCACCGACTAAGCGGATGTTTCCTTTTGACAAATCAAACATTTTGGAAGTGATGATTTTAAGGGTAAACTGAAAATCGATTGATCAATTTATTATATATGATTGGGCCTCACAATACTAATTGTGCCTCAGAAATTATTTGTTTATTTTTGCAATTTTAAAAAAGTTTACGGATCGGAACAGGTATCTTCTTAGAAGGCAAATGTTATGGTGACATAATTATGAGATAGGCTTTCCAATCTATCAGGTTCTTTCTCAAAGGCAAAATGCTAATTATGCTTACTTTATTTACATACAATTCTATGGATTATCAATTTTTATGGACAGCAGAAACATCACAGTCCCGGGTTATCTAAAGTTATCACTGTTTTTCGCTATTTTAACCTGTATTTTCCGGCAAAACGGGAAAGGAAAATATTTTTTTAAATGTGTTAATTGGCTTTACAATATACGGGTATACAGGACGAAGTTATTTTACGCTAAATGACTTATTTATATATTTTTGTGTTGATGTCTTGTTTTAGCACCTACATAATGTATACACCAGTTTGACCGTCACTGTATTCCTTTTGGTGTTTTGTCTATACGTGAGTCTGTCAGTAGGTTAAGGCAACAAAGGGTCTGCTTCAGTCAAGCCTAAATGTTGTCCTGTATAATTATAATTATGTGTTCGATCTATATCATTGTATTCAGAGTTACCATTTAATTAATGATCTAACTTGTTTCATTTGCAATTTACCTCACAGAATGAATGCAATGCAAGCATTGAAATAAATGTGAATTAAAATTGAAATTGAATAATTGTTACTGGGGAAATATATACCTGGGCCTATCTGAATTGACGATGGAATGTTTACCTGTAAAGCAGGTGATTCCGACATCAAACCTGTGGTCACAAACATCGTATCTTGGGAACCATCCAAGCCGAAAGCACTCATCCAGAGATTTAACGGAGACATCGGATGAAGTTCCACAATAAATTAATTGTAAACCGATAGGACCAACTCCTGTCCCAAACTGAGCATCCACAGTGGCAGAAAAAAGGGCGGGAAAACCGAGCTGTCGACACGCCACGCGTCCAACATAGAATGGGTTCTCGTTGGAGCAGTATGATCCCCATGTCTCAAACTCAGGGGTACGAACTTCCACTCGTCCTTCGTTTGGGAAGCGTCCATCTACAAGGCGAATCTCTACTGTTACATTGTCTGCAACGAAATATTAATGTAAACATTAGTCACCAATCACGGCAGCAATTTACTATAGTAACTATAAATAGCAGCGGCGTAGCGACGGGGGGGGGGCCTGGTGCCCCCCCCCTCCCCAGGTGCCCCCCACGAAAAATCCTCATAGTGCCCCAAAAACCAGAAAAGGGAGAAAAAAAACCACTGAAAAAGTTCTGGCTACGCTGCTGATAAATAGACAGACTGTTCGCGCCGGCAGTAAGCCAAAATGATTGTTTATTGAATTGTTGTAAAAAGAAAAGAGATGTTTGGTAGCTTTCGAGGCGAACGGACCAGAGTGGTCCAGTCTGAGTGTTTTTGGACAGTGAGCATTGAAACAAGTGCTGTTGTTGAAGATAAATAAATCAGTGTGTGTTTGTAACTGTGAGTACGTTTGTTTTCTGTTTGGCGTTTGGCTACAGAGCGAACATGGATCCAGTTTGGTGTAACAGTATATATGAAATATATAAACTGCACCAGTGGTGTAGTTTTAGTGCGGTGAGTTTTTGTGCGGTTCTGGTGTAGCATTGAAATTGTGTGGTTTAAATCTCACAAAAACCGCACAACATTTGAGCTCTGATGCATTTTTGTTGTATATTAAATTAGCACGATTGTTAACCTTACACTCTAAATTGCACCACCCAGTTGCACCTTAACAATTCTCATAAATAAAGTATGGTGCATAATTATTCTTCTTCTAAACTAACCTTTTCCTATCTCTGAGTTCAGAAATATTGGTGGAAACAGTACAGGTTTATCATTATATATGGGGCAAGGTCTGTATCATGGTATGGTACATGCATACATGGTTCCATATTATACATGATGCTTGTACACTGTACTAAAAATGCAAGAGTTTTTGGTGTACATTTGGTGTACGTTTACTGGTGCAGTATACAATACTCTCTAAACAAAGATTTTGTGTGTAGTTTTGGTGTAGTGAAATTTGCTAACAACTTGTGGTGTACATTTGGTGTAATACTCTGTGAACAAAGATTTATTGGTGTAGTTTTTCTGTACATATAATTTTGTTAAGAGTTTCTGGTGTACATTGGTGTAGTCCCATTTTGTATGAAGGAGTGGTGCACCGTTTGGTGTAAACCAAACGTGCACCAATAATGCACCAAATGAGTTGGATGTGTGGCGTAAAGATAGTTTGCCCGACCAATACTTGACATATTTCACTCGTGATTAAAAACGGAAAAGATTACATTGTCCTGTCTAAGACAGCAACAACGACTTTTTCAGAGCAACGATAGTACGTACATGTATTTACACGATCAATAGTTATATTATTATTATATAGGTACAGAGATTAAAAATGCAAACTGCTCGTAAAGATACGTTGATGCAATGTTTGAACAGAAATGTTTTTACCTAAGGGAAGCGCTGAAGTATTGTGAATCGGTAGTTTTCGTATTATTACATATTTTGCTTCAATTCAAATCAGTACTTAATGGGAAGTTACAACATTGGTAATTACTAGAATATTAATTTAACAAAATATTATCTAAAACTCACTTTTCAGAGCAACAAAAGTGCGGTCCTTAATAGTTATATTTATACACATGTACACAGACTTAATTGCTTATTTATATATTATCTATTTTTTGCTTAAGTTTTTGCTTCAATAAAAAATAAGTATATGCTTAAAGATGTATCTCGAATTCTGTAAAAATCGTGTTTTTGGAGAAAATTTACCCAAACTATTGCTTACATCGTCCTCCAGTGGTAATGTAAATGTCGTCAGATTGTTGACTGTTCTGAAGACAACGTTTATGCCAATTTACATGGCCAACGGACAAAAATTAAGGAAGTTGTGGGAAAAAATACTATTTTTCACCCAACATGAGGAAATGACCGACGGAAGAATGGGTAAGCATACCTAACGGTGACCTATGAAACTTTTCATGGCCTCATTCGATAAATCGCATAAAACCGAACATGTCTATGACGTTTCATGAAAATCGGCTGTTGAATGCAGAAAATGTGGAGGGGACACAATGAGCTCCAAGCCCAGACTTGGTAGGGATAATGCCCATCCCAGAACACACATTGCTGATCTACATGTACATGATGCTCTGTCCTGGACAACTTTACGTAATCGTTGGCATTTTCATAGAATGTTTGAGGTTTTAAAATGCGCTAATAACCTTAACCAGAGTTACCTAAATTCCTTAAGTTTTTGAACTGCCATGTCATTCACCTGGTACTGCTCTTTATCAAATGGTTCCCTTTACATGTCTGTTGTTATGTTCCCAAGACTAACCGTTGACACCCAAAACGTTCTTTCAATATCTTGGGACCCTGGGATGGAACAAGCTAACTTCTTTTGAGAGGAAAGGCAAACACAATTTTACAATTCAAAATCTTATGGAACAATGCTGTTCTTTTCCTTTTATCCATATTGTGTCAAGTTACCCTTTTAGTGTTTGGAAAAAATATATTTATTACTATGTTATGTTAAACTGCATTTTAATTTTTTTTCACTGTTTCATTTCATTGGGCATATTGGTTTTGTTTTATTTTACTTTTACTTTTTACCGTGCTTGTGTTATGTGCACCTTAGTTATATTGTATTTTTGCCCGTTTTTCCAGTTAGATTGGGTAAGAATGCCGTTTTCTTTTGTTTAGTGTTGGTGTATTTTATTGTCTTTGTTTGCAAATTTGGATTAACTGCTTAGTTATTGGTTTATTGTGGCTTTCCGTAATGTTATAGCCCTAAATGTCTGAAAAAACATCGAATTCCAGACATTTAAATGTCTGAAATTTAATCCATCACCTGAGTCCATTCATGTCTTTAATTAAAGCCTTTTGTGCAATTTCAGACATTTAATGTCTGCCATTTTATCCCCATTGTCCAATTTCAGACATTTTGATACTAACAAAAGGATTTCAGACATTCCCTGTTTCACAGTGTAAAGTGTATTGTTCTGCATTAAATTTGATCTTATAAATGATATCACTGATGATGCAGTGCAGCACGACACAGAGTTAATTTTCACCTGAAACCCTAAATTAAAATTGGTTTCCGTTTTTTCCAGTAAAAAAGCGATGTTCCGATGAAAAAGAAAGTGTTCGGAAATTGCCGTAAAAACACAGGTGATGTATCTATAAAGTGAAGGTACAACATTGGTAATAGTACCAGATTATCAAATGAATCAATAATAATCTTTAAAGCTTACTTGGTGTATAAGTTGGTGCAATAATCAATCATTCTGAGAAACGATTTTGTCTGAAGTGCTATCATCTTAGAGAAATCATAAACTGTTATTACGAATTTACAAAACGTTGCCTTCCAGTTTTGTCGTTTTCTCAAAAACGTTAGCACTTGATGTGATGAAATTTTCATAATTTAGTTTTATGATAATTTCTGAGATATGAAAATCTTCCCTTGTAAATATTTTATGATAATTTCTGAGATATGAAAATCTTCCCTTGTAAATACTGCTGCTAGGAAGCGCTCTGTGATGACGTCAACAAACATATTTTTAATTTATGACTAGTCCGCTATTCACCTTTCCTACCACATTGGCTGCACACTATATTATAGTGCTGCATAATATTTGTTTATGTTAAACTTACGGTTTCAACCGGGAAAAAAGGTCAAAATTGGGTCATGTCTGTGTACGAAATGTCAGATAATTCGAGGTTTCTACGATGATTGTTAATTTATCTGGGGTGGTTCATGGGATAAATTATTTAAAAATATTAAACCTCTATTTGATGTAATTCATTATGACATTAAATATATTTACCTTCATGTCAACGTAAAAGTATTTGTGAAGTTATAAGTTAATCTGAACGTTGAAAATATGGTTTTCTCTTCAGAAAAGTTTCACGACAAAACTCGCATCCGTGGTGCCGCATGCGACTTGACAAGAGACTTTTACGGCTACACGTACACATGGAGTTCAGTTCGACGTGCGACTCGACTTAAGACTACTACCTCCGTCGTGCTCTGTGTGCACAAAATACGATAGGCCTATGTTTGGGAAACGGCTGTGTGCTTGCGAAATGGGTTATGCTTCAGAATATTTTTCACTTAAACTTCCGGTTTCGACCGGAAGGAGAGGTCAGATTAGGGTTATGTCTGTGAATTATAGTGAGAGCCATTCTTAATTCATTTTGACACTTTTTGTTTACTGTTTAAAACTAATAATAATAATAATAATGTGTGGACTTATATAGCGCACGTCATCCACCAACTGAGTGGTGCTCAAGGCGCATTATATTATTACCCCTGCTCATCAGGCTCATAAGGCTCATAAATCATTCCTGAAACCATCTCAGCTCCCTGGGGACAGCTCAATTGCTGCCATTACAGCGCATATAGGGCTAATCAACCAACTCAGCCTTCACAGGTACCCATTTACCCCTGGGTGGAGAGAAGCAATTATGGTTAAGTGTCTTGTTCAAGGACACACAAGTACGTGTCACGGCCGGGATTCGAACCCACATGCTGCCGCTAACACCAGAACTTGAGTCCGGTAAGCTAGACCGCTCGGCCACGACACTCCAAATAAATAGGTTTATGGCAACTATTTTGTGAAATATCTCATTTCAAAGTAGCCTGTTTTCCTTTCTATAAAAGGAATTTTTTAATGTTCCAAAAAACAAAAACAATTCCGGAAATTGCCGGTTAAACACGGGCAATGTAACTTCAATTAACACGTCGACCGACATGAAACCTTAATTACAAAACAAAGAATATAAGCTTACCTGATGTTACTGAAGTGAAGACAAAACCTATTGACCCATACCGCAAAGCTACAAAGTCTCCAATTCATGGCAAGAAGCGTTGGATCTTGACGGATTTTCGTCTCCAAAATTATCAAAGACGACGCTTGACTACCGTATTACAGGTGTGCGGCGAGATCAGCATATTTTTTGGAGATGTTTCCTTCTGGGATCAGAGCGCTGATCACTGGTAACTGATCGCAACTTGGTTCGAGAGGAAGTCGTTTATATAGTTGGTGTTTCGGTCAGTGGTTGGTGGATCGCATCTTGCTTCGTGAGTAGCGTGCATGACTATAATACTACCACGTGAAAAACATAGGCGTGTCTAGTCTCTGATCATTCTAAACATTACAGGCCAATCAACGTCACAGTTCGCTGACGAGCCCATCCATATTAAAATTGAGTCTTAGCTTGATCGTATCATTAACTGTGAAACAACTTAACAAGTAAAGTTTTATAGTTTATGCGGTAGCTTAACTCATTTGCCATAAACAATTCCATTCTATTCGACTATTGTACAGTGTTCTATCTTTTAGCCTTGTTTGTGTTTCAGTGTAATGTTTTCCCAGGACAAAGGTACATTCTTAAAGGTCATTCATTCTTCACTTTACATCATTCAAAATTGATTTCTAATTTTATTTAAGATAAACAACCCAGAAGCATGGATATTTAATCAAATATGTATCTACATTAAGTTGTATCTGATTGGCCCTTTAAATACAATAGCCTCTGATACAGAAATTATTCAAGGGTTGTTTGATACCATCATCAACTTTCATTAAGTTATCATAAATCCTTCATCCTTAATGTTTTTCGATATTACCCATATTGTGTAGTGGCTTTTAACCCAGTAATAACATAATTGAGTACATCAATTATTGTTGTTATTGAGCCGATTTTCATTAGTGTCAGTAATGCGACGTTCAATTAAATTACCCTTGTGATAAGGATCATAAAAAATATTGATACATATTGGTCAGATTGTTGGTCAAGCCTGTCAGTTTGGTTGGTTGGCGATTTTCTTTTTCTGCAGTATACGTTGTCAATAGCTTAGAAATTGGATTACAACCCTAATTTAAACAAGGTTCTTCAAGAATTAATTCACCGACTATTTAGAGTGGCACGGAAGTCTTAGGAGTTACAACAACCGTCTTCCGTTTGGGTAGTACTGTTAATAATTTTTAATTAAAAAATTAATTCAGAAGTAAAGCCTTTCTTGTGGATGAATTTTTTAAAGTCAAAAATCCCTTTTTAGGCCAAAAAAGTCTCCGGTTTCTGGTCATCGGTCGGCTTCAAAATCAGTGCGGTGACGCAGTTTTTTTAGCCATTTTTATTTTTTTTAATTTTTTTATACATTGTATACGCGGAGACTAAATTTCCCATATAAACAAAGTATGATGGCTAAGAGAGGCCTCACAAATTGGGCAAACGTTCATAACCCATGTCAAGAATTCTAATCGATCCAGCAATTTTGGCAGCAGTTGCCTCATAGCAAAAACAATTAAATTAAAACTAGAGACATCGAATGATGTCGCGTTTTCCTCTAGTGAGCCCTTCGATGTTTAGCTGTATGGAGATTTCGGTCCTAGCCATGACTCGTTTTTAAGAGAACGCCTTTTCCCCAGAAGATCTGCAGATATAGTGATGAGTGAAGACGTTTTTAAGGAGCCCCTAAAGGGACATATGATGAAAACAAATTTACGTGCGAAGAAATAATTTGAGTTCTTTATTTCGAGAGCACGAAATGATTTCGAGGGGACGAAATAATTTATTTCGATTGCGCGAAATGATTTCGAACACACGAAATACTTTATTTCGAGCGCACGAAATAAAGAATTTCGAGCGCTCGAAATCATTTCGAGTGCACGAAATGATTTCGAGCACACAAAATGATTTCGATCGCACGAAATGATTTCGAGCGCACGAAATGATTTCGTGAGCACGAAATGATTTCGAGCGCACGAAATAAAGAACTCAAATTATTTCTTCGCACGTAAATTTGTTTTTATCATAATGTCCCGTTAGGGTCTCCATACGTTTACGATGTCGCGAATAGAAAACTTAGAGTTGCTGCCTTTAGTTTGGCTCATGCCGTAACCAGGGATCACCACGAGGAGATCAGCCTGACGATGTTTAGAAAGTGGGCATTTACTAAGCTATCATATCATAACCAATTTTTCATATATATACACATTTATTTATTTTATTTTATTGCTTTTCCTTTAATTCTGATATCCATCCGCCGTTTTCCTTTCTTTACATTTAAATCACCTTTCTTATGCAAATTAGCCCAAATTCTATTCGCCCTCACATGAGCCAAATTTACACACCGAAGCACTGAGGAGACGCAATCTTAATCGCTCCTTCTATCCTTTTATATTCAGGTAAATACAATTTCATGAATTTATATTTATCTTATTTCACCAAAGTTAACTTTGTACATTACTTTATACTTACTAAGTCGACTTCATATTAATATCTGTGAGGTTTAGTCCTATAACAGGGTATTTTAGTTTTAAAATATTTAGTCCAAGTCCGGCCGCAAGATAGCGGCCGATACTTACCTTAGTATGGCGGGAAACGCTAAAACGGTTTAAATATTACATTTTGTAATCTGCTTTAATACTTCAAGACCATTTATCGTTCAATTATTTTAAAGAAACATTATTTTAAAGAAATTTACTGTAACCGGAGCTTTTGCACACCCAGGAATAATACACAGAATGCAAGTAAGGATACCGTGGACCAATGAACTTTAATGAAATCACAAATCTAGAGAACTACAACCAAAATGAAAACGTAAACCCGAAACCAAACACACACAAAAAATAAACCCTGTTAAAACAAACAGAAAAATAACAACTTTAAATCAGCACAAAATACGGTTCACCTCATGTTCTATATCAATCTAATTGAATTATTCAGTTAACCACAAGTTTCTTTAATACAAAATGGTATACATAATAAAAATGAAATGGAAGAATTAAGGCGCAATTAACAATAATTATGATAAACAGTAATAGCGCTTTCCGACAAAAACATCATTACCAGACCCAACAGCCAATTACGTTAAGAGCGATCCCCGATCCCTTTGCAAGAACCCATAAACCAATCAACGGAATAACTAATGGACCATAAACATACCCCAACCAGCGACAATGGGTCTACAGATCACGGACCCACCATTTCGGCACCATGATAAAATCCGGTCTCTGGCTAAAACAACCTTCAGCTGTCATCAGCAGGTGGACGATGGTCTAAAATGAAGTGAATTACAATATGCTAAAACACAACCAAAAACCATGCAATCATGTACAATGTACAGTATGCTCAAGTTCTGCGGTCACTATCTATGTGCATGTAATGACAAAAAATATGCCGATGTCCATGACGGACTCGCATGCAATGCCTCTACAAAACGGCTGAACGTCCATCGTTCTAATATAAAAACAACACATTTGTAAACTACAATCCCCATGGGAGGGCCAGATTACTCAAATCGGCCTGTACGAATTGACTTCGAATTACAGCCGAAAAGAAATATCTATCACTCTCCAACCCAAGGCAACTTCATCGCAATTCTTTCAAATATCTTAAAATTACATTAAAACACATACTCGATTAATCCATTATGCCTCTCCCGTCTTCCGAAAATATTATTTATTTAAATTCTCCCAACATCCCAGCAATTTACTTATTGACATCAACGGCGACAAATTATAAAAGTCTGCCATCACTATACAAAGTGACAAATACTGATGGCCTCCTGTAAAGGATTCACTCCAATACGCCTGTCAGATAACCAATAATCCCAAACAAAGCTAGCCCCTTACGAAATTATTTCGAGTTATGCCTCACTCTGAATGGAAGTTATTTTCTCCATTAATCTTCGCAATCACGTCACCGAGACGTATACCAAGTTATCGTAACTTTTCCCACTGCTAAATTAATGAACTAGCCGGTGCTGTGGTCGACTTGACGTCGATTCCCAAAGCTCACCGAACACTTATAGAATTTGTCTCGACACCAACAAGAAAATGTTTCTTTACTTAAACTTATCTTTCCTCTACTAAACTCTAAAAATTACAAAGACAATTTCCAGTGAAAATAAAATATATAAAAATAAGTAAAAATGTATCATTTACCTGTATCAGACATGTACTGTAATAGTCGAAGAACATCCTGACACAAAGACGAAACTACAATTAAGGCTCACTGGACAGACGTTCGCCTTCGCAACCGCCGTCACCGGCAGCGCGTTGGCAAGTGCCAGCTCGGCTCGAAATCGCCGTACCCGCTGCATGCAACCCCCCAAAAATGTCCACAGGGCAAGACAAGGACGTAGGTGTTATAGCCCTCAGTGGTAGCAAGACCCCCGAGCTTCACCGCGTTTTATACTCGAACTGAACATTCCAAAATGTAACACGAGAAGGCAATAATAACACTACATAACTAATATTAAGCAAACAATATACAAAACGTACAACTACAATAAGGAAATTCCTTTTAACTTTGTGTCCATAATAATAACCGACATGGTTGTATATTCCCCCGGTTACATTACACACAGTTATTCCAAAACAGAGGAGACGCAATCTTCTTAATCGCTCCTTCTATCCTTTTATATTCAGTTACTAATAAAGAATTGATCACCAAAGAGAAGTCTTTTCCTCGTCCATCCTTTGGCTAGTGTCACACACATAAACCTAATAAAAAATGGTAGGCTTAATTGGCTTAACAATTAAGTGAAGTTTCAGGTTCCGGTCCACGGCTTTGTGTACGCCTTCAATGCATCTTGGTATAGTAATGCAACTTAGCTTGTCGGTGAGTGGGTATTTTATTTTCATACACCATACAGAAACGTAAAACTATATGTTTACCATGCAGCAGACGACGGTCGTGTACCGTTTCGTGAGTACGTACAATACAAGATACGAGTTTATTGTACGAGATACAGAACATGTTTTCTGAATCAATAAAATTGAATGTGTTTGTCGTCTTGAATATTTCTGCTCCACTCATTGATCAGGTTGTTTCCAAGTAGAGCATGAAATTAATGAAATAAATTCCCATATTTCTTGCAAACGGAAATCTATATAATATTATTTTAATTGGCTACTGAATGTCATGTATAGAGTATTGTTTTCACGACCATGCAAATGATAATGACAAAAATAATGCTCTCATGATTAGTTAATTACTGTTTTTTTGCCTTTGAGAAAGAACCTGCTAGGTTCGAAACGTAAGGCCAATCACCATTATTTTGAATTTTTATTTTTATTTTTTTAATTCGGCCTTGGGCGTGATTAGTGATACTGATAGTGATTCGGGTTGAATTTTGTTTGCATTGGAGTCAATACAAACGGTAAAATGTGTGGCCGCAAATCATGTGTACAATGCACGGACAGCGTATTTTTTTCCAGGACGAACGTTGGCAATTTTTGAAAAGATGTCAATTTTTTTACTTTTTGTTAAAAGACAAGAAGTGTTTTAAAAATGGGAATTTCATAGAAATTGCCCAGGTTCGATTCACGGCCTGGAAACATTACGCGCACGGACAACAAACGAGACCGTTCTCATTGTATAGCGCCCTCTTTGAATCGTGCTAGCGCTAGCAGAGCACGCACATTGATTGCTGCATATGGCGGCGCATAACATTACATTGTAAGTGCAGCTGCTGTATAAATAAACAGTCATGGCAGCCTCTCTTCTTCGGCGCTGCATTTTTGGGCCTCAGCTCTACCGATTACATACCCTTGGAGATACACCGGTGAGACATAAAGTTTATATCGGAGTACGAATGCAGGGCCAAATTTTCAACACCTTTTTTCCCGTTTTCTGAATTTGACCTAGGACCGCAGTTGTGTATTTTTAAGTCAGATTACGTAAAAATAATTTACTTCGGTGTGGCCCTGCATTCTATTTCTAACGTTATACATGTATCCTCAATTTACCCTAAATGACGCACCTAAGGTTATCAACTGGACGGTAACTTACAAATGAAATTAGCAGTTTGGTGATTCAGTTTGTTTCAGTGAAGGATTCTCTTGGAAAATGCGGAATTTCAATGCATGATCATATGCGTGGATGTCTTGAGCGCCGTTTTTTGAGACGCACAGAATTTGAATTGTAGTCATCAGAAAATTGATGTTGGTAGGCCTACTAATGGTATAATGACTCACCCCAAACTGTTAAAGTTTATGGGGGCACAGAAAATGTACCCAAGAAGAAAAACAGTTCCTTCCTCCATGGTTGAATCATGCTTCATCTTATTCCAGATGGTTGTAAAATTGTTTTTAATCTTGAAAATAAAAATATTGTTTTCGATTTTTAAAATAAAATGGTATAATTTGGAGAAGCTCTCAAAACTTTTAATCAATATTCTTGAAAGACCAATAAAATGGAAGGTGGTTAAAATTTTTGCAAAAAGTACTTTAAAACTTTGAAATGTGTAAAAATGCTGTTAACATTTTGTCAAATAAAAGATTTCTTTTCATAACCATGATATTAATGTTTAGTTTTCTCAGTCAACTCGCCCCTGGCAAATTCGCCCCCTGACAAACTCGCCCCCTGTTGATACAAACTCTCACCCTGACAAACTGGCCCCTCACAAAGTCGCCCCTCGGCAAAGTCACCCCTCGGCAAAGTCGCCACTTGGCAAACTCGCCCCCCCGGCAAACTCGCCCCCCTACAAACTCGTCCCCCCTTACAAACTCGCCCCCCCCCCCCCCTACAAACTCGTCCCCCTACAAACTCGCCCCGTAATTGGACGCATTTCACACTATTAAGACTGGTTTAATAAGATGTATATGTACAGGGCCAAAACTATTTAACCCTAACCCCTTGGGTATTTTTACTAGAAAGTATCCTGAATCCACCAAAATCCACCATTTTTGTCACACACAAAATGCTGGTGTCCTGAATCCATCAGAATCCGCCAGTGTAGATATTGGACATATCCTGAATCCGCCAAAATCCACCACTAAATTTCTGGCGGATTTTGGCGGATTTTGGCAGATTTTGGCGGATTCAGGATACCATGCTCACATGAAAATTTGTATAGTATGTTGCTGCGTAGAATCCATCAAAACCTAACACATACAAGTGTTGGCTGTACATGTACAGTACATGTAACTATAATCCATCAAAATACATCAACCAACATGACCAAGCAGTTAAAAACTATTGAAATCCTGAATCCATCAAAGTCCGCCATATGCTCAATGTGGAGATATCCTGAATCCGCCGAAATCCTCCAAAAAAGGGGGATGAATTTTGATGGATTCAGGGTGGTTAGGGTTAATGAATCCAATTATTTTAAGTCTAACTCTGTGGTAAATTATTTGGCGCTATTGAGACTGATTTAGGCCTAATATAAGAGAGTAAATCAAACATAAAAATCATTTCAATTATGTTTTATTTAACGAAAATAAATATTACAAGAAATAATTAATTTACAATTACAAATTAAATAGAATAAATAGGAAACTAGCTAAACAAAAAACTGAGTAAAATAAAAAATAACTAATTGCAAACGAAATACAAAATACAGATAATTAAAATGCAATTAAATAAACATAATTCAACTTTGTAAATATTCATAGTACTCTCTTAATGTAAAAGAGTGAAAACCACTCTTCCAAACAGCTATCGGACAAGTCTTTTTGGAGTGGATAAAGAGTAAAATTGGTAATGTATAAAGAGTGAATTGGTAGCCTTTACTGTATTTTTCAATCGAATCAGAGTGGGTTTCACTCCAAAAAAAGACTTGTCCGCCATATAGCTCTTTAACCTTCCTATGCCCAGGCTGAAATTTGGCCCAGTCAGCACGGCACTCACAGACAGTCACTTGAGTATTTTTGGTTGCATTGCCAATTGGTAGGTCAAACCACAGAGTCACACAGAGCTGTGTATGTACTGATTTATTTGAGTGCACTGGGGGGGGGGGTGGGTGGGGGGGTGGAGAGGGGGGGAGGGGG
Source organism: Zoroaster sp. YZ-2022 (assembly GCA_029582265.1). Lineage (NCBI taxonomy): Eukaryota > Metazoa > Echinodermata > Asteroidea > Forcipulatida > Zoroasteridae > Zoroaster > Zoroaster sp. YZ-2022. The sequence goes on along the minus strand of CM055835.1, from coordinate 13,576,868 downwards.
AGAGGGGGGAGGGGGGAGGGGGAGGGGGAGGGGGGGCGGGCGGGCGAGGGCGAGCGAGTTTGCCAGGGGGCGAGTTTGCCAAGGTATTGCTCAGGGTGGTCAAAATGACAGTAAAAACCAGTCAAAAATGCTCCTGTATGAAATCAAGTATGAAATAGTCGGTAGACAGTGATAATTTATACCAAGTCCTGTAAAAAAAAAATTTCATTATTAATTAACAGGGACATGAATATCAACCAAACGTCTTAGAGAGACAAAGCAATAATGTTGTCAAAATGGTAAGTAACTAAAAATATGAAATTATCAGTTTCGGTTTTGGTAACACCATATAAATGGTTTGGATCTCAGCTATTGTAAGTACGATTGCCAAATACATGGTTACGACTAGCCTGGAGATCTGATGTCACGCTTTGAGGTTCGTGAATTGTGTACGCCAGATACCGGCTGCCATGTTTCCGGAGATTCAACTTTGACCTTGGTTGGTAGCTGGCCGCGAAACCTCAAAGCATGACATCAGATCTGCAGCACAAATTGTCTGCAATGAAATCCCTTGAATGGTACGGGCAGAGGCTGTCTCTATCCTTGATAGAATAAAGATAAGGGACTAGTCTAGGATTTTCAACTAGGAGGCTCTGGTTACCATCAGGGTTCAATCATACAGAGCTGCTTAAAATTAGCAGATAAAATTGCTTACCAGACAAATTTAAATTTCCTCAGTGGATTTGTTTGTTACCAGCCAAACTTTCATAAAAAATGTATGCTGAGCATCTGTGTGAAATTGGCCCCAAGAGATAACAACAGTCAACCAGGCAAAGTCTTAAAGGGATAATATTGTCACGATAAACAGGGCATGGAATTTGGGTGTTAGTTTTAGATTAACCCTCCTACTACTACAAGGGTCAAAATCAGTGAAAATGTTGAAATACTTCCCAAGGTATACCCTAGTGCACTTAAAAGTCAAACACTGTCAAACCTTACGTGTAGTAAGTACATTTACTGGTCAAAATGAGTCGACTGTTTTTGACTGGTAAAAGCATTGTCTAGTATTGTTCAGGGTGGCCAAAATGACAGTAAAAACCAATCAAAAATGCCCCTGTGTGCACATTTGGGTCAACAGTCCAAACAGGCAGTTGACTGGTTTTGACCTCTACAGCAACTTTCCACTAAAGTGCATCAATAGGAGGGTTAACTCAACTTGACTACCATAATACCCCACATGATAAGGTCATATTACCCATTGCTGCTGCATAAATGAGCCAGTAATTTTCAGTCACTGTGTTCATCTTAAACTAGGACATCGATTCCATGCCCTGTTGAAAGTCTGCTCTGATTGTGATGATGCTGTCCCTTTAAATAAGAAAACTGTTTGAATAGGAGGGAACTAAAATCTGCAATACAACATCTTTTCAGTTGAAAGATTTTAAACACTGGACCACATTTTTTGTGTGCCCTCTTTTTTGGCAATGTACATGTAGCCCCCTTTTTTGAGACCCTGTTTAACCCTCCTACTACTACAAGGGTCAAAATCAGTCAAAATTTCAAAGTTCATGCCAGTGTATATCTACAGCACTTACTGGTCAAACACTGTCAAACCTAATGTGTAGCAAGTACATCAATCAGTCAAAAACAGTCGACTGTTTTTGACTGGTAGTGGTAAAAGCATTATCATGCAATGTTGAAGGTGGTCAATATGAGTCGACCATTTTCGACTGGTAAAGGCACTTTGGACAAAATGAGGTGACTGTTTTTAATTGGTACATGTAATGTGGATGGTCATCAAAATGAGTCAACGTTTTGGACTGATATAAGCACTTTGGTCAAAAGAAATTAATTTATCAGTCAACACAAGTCATTGACTCCTAGCCTAAGTGTCCCTGCATTGATTTATCAGTCAACAACTGTCAGCCTCCAGCACCCTATCATTGTTTGTTCAGTCAAAACAAGTCAGTGATCCCCAGAAGCTGATAATGATCTTATCAGTCACCAGCAGTCATAGCACAGTGTGTGGCAGTTACATGTACCTAAATGGTCAAAACAAGTCACCAGTGCCCATGTGTGCACAGTTGATTCAACAGTCAAAAACGGTCAATTGACTGGTTTTGACCACTATAGCAACTTCCCACTAAAGTGCACCTAGAGTAGGAGGGTTAATGTCCTTGAACCTTTCTGTGACTTCAAGGGTCAAAATCAGTCAAAATGTTGATATACTTGCCAATGTACATGTATATCTAGTGCACTTAAAAGTCAAACACTGTCAAACCTTACGTGTAGTAAGTACATTTTACAGGTCAAAATGAGTCAACCGTTTTTGACTGGTAAAAGCATCGTCTGGTGTTGTTCAGGGTGGTCAAAATGACAGTAAAAACCAGTCAAAATTGCCCGTGTGTGCACATTTTGGTCAACAGTCAAACGAGACAGTTGACTGATATTGACCTCTGTAGCTACAGGTGCATGTACATGTAGAGTAGGAGGGTTAAAAGGGATTATGCAACATTGGTAATGATGAGAAAATTGTGTGTAATTTTGTGTGTTTTAATTTGTTTTTAATCAATAGATTACTTTCTGCTGGTCTTTCTCTTACTACACCTCGCCATTCTTACTGGCATTCCTGTATCGGAGAAGTAAGTCTACATTTGTGTATAGTTTTAATCATTAACCCTAACCCCCTAGGTATTCTGGCTAGGAACCTTCCTGAATCCTCCAAAATCCATCAGTGCACTTTTGGAAACATGCCCTTATCTTCATAATGCTCCATGCATTTTCATTGATCTTTTATGTTCAGCACTTGTGGCCTGTACTTCTTACCAGGTAGTAATTTTGTCCCATTTGAAGAGGTGAAAGTACCAGTTTCCAACAGTGCTGAATTTTTCCCCAAAAGTGGCCCTTGGACGATTTTGATGGATTTGGAGTGGTTAGGGTTAACTGTAAATCCCTATGTAGTTCATAGACTTGATTGATTTGAGTGAAATACTGCTTTGACGGACATCATTGGATCCATTAATATTTCTAACTAAAACACATTTATTTGTGTAGACCATGTGACTTGACCCTAGTTAGAGTACCAGGCAAAAGTGTTTGTATTCATATGTAGAGTTGAAAAATAAATCAAATAAAGAATGTTTTCTGCTGATATCTCAAAATACAAGATTTTATGGTTTTTTGTCATAGACCAGTGAGCCTGGTGCAATTTTTAGGTACCTTTGGGGCTCTTTTGCAAACATGTGATATCTTTGGTAACCAATGTTTTCCGCCATTACGGCAGTGGTACCACATTACTCACGCATGTCACACACATTCTTATAAAATACGCGTTACGCTAGCATTTTGTCAAATAGAGCGAACAGATTGGTTAAAGAAGCACTGGACTGCGAAGGAAAACGAACGCTTGACGCAGAATGTAGGTACCACCACAGTTATAGTGGCGCCCAGTGAACTGGTCGATGGATTAGTCTATATTTACCAATGAAAAATGATCTGGTTTGTAACGTCAATAATAATAATAATAATAATAATAATAATAATGTGGATTTATATAGCGCACGTATCCACCAAACTGGTGCTCAAGGCGCATTATATTATTACCCCTGCTCATCAGGCTCATAAATCATTCCTGAAACCATCTCAGCTCCCTGGGGAGTATATGTATATAGCTCAATTGCTGCCATTACAGCGCATATAGGGCTAATCAAACACAATAACCAACTCTGCCCTCACAGGTACCCATTTACCCCTGGGTGGAGAGAAGCAATTATGGCAAAGAGTCTTGCTCAAGGACACAAGCACCACGGTCGCGGTTGGGATTCGAACCCACATTCTGTCGACTCAGCCATCTGAACACAAATCCGATGCACTAAACCGCTCGACCATGGCACTCCACATGGCGTCAATATGTACATGATTATTGTTTATATGATTTCAGATTATTTCACCTATGAAGGAATGAACACCATTGGCAAGTTAATAGGAGTGGCCTTGCCTGCATTAGCCTTTGCCATGTGTATCCGAGGTAAGTCAAATATGGTTCAAATTCTTAGATCTGTTCTCTTTTTAATTTTTTTTTATTTTATAAATGAAACTGCCTTGAAGTGTGGGAAATACTTGAACATTCTGGTATTTAAAATGAACTACAGTACAATGTTTTTTGTGTTTTCTTAAAATTGCAGGAATTGGCCGGTATACCAATGAAGAGTATTGCACTTTCCTAGCATTGCTTGAAAATACCAAAGCAAATAATAGTTACGAACTGAAGGTATGTCATATGTGAATTACTAAATTAATATATTCTTTTTACAGAAACATTTTGTTTTGCATTACGCTGATGCGATGAATTCACCCACATTTATTTATGGTGTAAGTTGAGGACCTGTTTCTGTTTCCCCTCTTTTTTTCCAGTCTTTGTTCGACTTTAACTTTTTTTTTTGGCATTTCCCAATTGATTTGTACATGTTTTTTAACCGAGGGCATTTGCAAACAATAACAGCCAACGGAGGAACCAGTCAGTCCCTTTTGCTAGATAAGTCTTCAGTTTACACCAGAAACAGACACATCCACACAGAGCCAAAACCTACAAATATGAAAATTACAAGTGCAAGCATTCAAAGACTGTGGTGTGCCATGGTCAAGCGGTTTAGTGCATCGGATTTGTGTTCTGATAGCTGAGTCGTCAGAATGTGGGTTCGAATCCCAACCGCGACCGTGGTGCTTGTGTCCTTGAGCAAGACACTTTACCATAATTGCTTCGCTCCACCCAGGGAGTAAATGGGTACCTGTGAGGGCAGAGTTTGTTGTTGTGTTTGATAATAATAATAATAATAATAATGTGTGGACTTATATAGCGCACGTATCCACCAACTAAGTGGTGCTCAAGGCGCATTCTTTTTACGTGCATTACACAACACACGGGACCTACAGCTTTACGTCCCATCCGAAGGACGAAGCAATTATGGTTAAGTACCTTGCTCAAGGACACAAGTGTCACGACCGGGGCTCGAACCCACACCCTGCTGCTGGCAACACCAGAACTTGAGTTAGGTGCGCTAGACCGCTCGGCCACGACACTCCATTAGCCCTATATGCGCTGTAATGGCAGCAATTGAGCTGTATACTCCCCAGGGAGCTGAGATGGTTTCAGGAATGATTTATGAGCCTTATGAGCAGTGGTAATAATATAATGCGCCTTGAGCACCAGTTTGGTGGATACGTGCGCTATATAAGTCCACATTATTATTATTAAAGACTGAATGATAATATAGATATATAGATATATACATGTAGATATATATGTAAATCCCGATGCAGCATTAGGGTGACCGCTCCATAGAAACGTGCACAAACTTCCCCCTTCCCTTTCCCTTATTTATATATCCTCCAACCTTCTAAAACTCTGGAAATAAGACGTTTACAGGCTAAGGAAGCGATTTAGGCTATTTCCGAAACAAAATTATGACTTTAAAGGGTAGCTGAGCGTTAAGGCGACCGGAAACGGTCGCCTTAATGCAGAGAAATAGCAATTTCTAAAGAAGTCGGTCGCCCTACGCCTGAAATAGTAAGCATATACATACATATATATATATATATATATACATGCATATGAATTTGGCTAATTAAGTGGCATGAACATGTGAGTTTGTGGGTTTTAAAACATGGCGTCCATGCTGACTCACAGTTACATGCTTGAGACCAGCCTCTTCATTTTGGTATCTCTGACCTTTGAATTTTGAATGTTGGTCAGCGATACATTTACAGAGCCAAAGCATATATCCTATAACCTTGGATATGTTTGGTAGTGTTTCCAGTCAATGTAACCTCCAGCTTAGGTTAGTCTGGTACCTTTTTCCATACACATTCATTGTAAACTGTGTATGGGTATTTGCCGATGATCTGAGTCAGTGTACCGAACGTTATTCAAAGAAATCCTAATAAAAGTTGTTGTTTGATTAATTTTGAAATATTTGTTTGTTTCCATATTCGCCTGAAAAAAAAATGAAATTGATTTTGTTTGAGAGTTCCCTCTCAAAATGAAAGCATTTTACAGAGATGGAGTAGTTTCTCCGGTTGATTGTTTGAGAGTGACTCATAATGTTATATAAGCAGCCTTTGATGTCTGTTTTTACAGAAGCGGCTTCAATACTATGATTTTGAGTTCAGCCACTGGCCACCAGACTTTAGATGGAGTGATGTCAGCAGGTAAGTCTACACATGAATCGAGCATTCTTTACATGTTGTTATTCATTAACCCTAACTCCCTAGACAACGAAAGCAGTTGGAGGATTTTGAAGGATTTTTATTGTTCAGTAACAATGCTTAGGGACTTAGGGTTAATGTTTTTTCCAGTATTTTTAATTAAAACCCACTTGTTAGGCCGCCCAAATAAGTCTCTGGTTTCTGGTCTCTGTGCACGTCACCTCAGACCCGTGCATCTGCATTTTTAGTTTTCTTCTTTTTTCTTTTGCTATGAAACGATGTCCAATGGCAGCCAAAATTGCTGGATCGATTGGAATTCTGCTGTGCTGTGTTTTAAACGACTTTTTCACCTAGGGGTATGAATGTTTGCTGATTTGTTGAGGTCTGTCATAGCCTCCATACTTTGTATATGGGAAATTTGGCCTGGTTCCAATACCCACCCATGTATACATATATATTACATATTTCACTGGTTGGTAAAAACAAAAGATTAACCCCCCCAAAAAAAAAAAAAAACTTGTATACACACAGTACTGACTACTATGCACCCAAATCTGGTTCACAAATAAGAAAGTCCTATTTCATATTTAGCCCACCGAAGTCAGCGAAGTTTTTGTTCTGCGGGAAACCCATGAAGCCTGGACTCCCAAAATTTCCTGTATTTTTTTTTTATTTCATCAAAAATAGTATAGTGCCCTCGGAACTCAAAAGTCATCAGTATCGCGATACGCGGTTTTGTAACATGATGCCGTATCTTGGCATTTTTGTATCGTGATAACCTATTCATCGGTGAATCGTTACACCGGAGCTACTATACGTGCTTTAGTCATTGTCAGGAAACTGAAGAGAGCTGGGAGATACTTCTGTTTACATAGGCTCTGGTTAGGATCCTGCTTTGTAGGGGCGAAGTCTGATTGTTGCTTGTTTTTATTCTAGTGATTCAAGTAAGCTCAAGTCTTCACTCTCTAGTCCAGCGACATCAGGCCCGAATCACTCATCTGAGTCATCTGGTAGTCTCCTATCCCGACTAGCAGACATACCGCTACAGTTTCTCAGCTACGCTGTCGTTCATACAGTGGGCCGGATGCTTATATATCCAGGGCATACACCATTACTTAATGCATTAGTATGTGAGTATAAATAAACCAAGTGACTAATCTTGACCCGCTCTAGATTTGTACTTTGTTAACTGATCTGCTAATTTGCCATTTCCTGTGAACAAAACATACATGTAGGTACAAAAGGCTTGAGTAATAAGCCCCCCCATCATTTTCACAAACCTTTTTGTAGTAATGGTAATCATTTTGAACTGAATAGTAAAAGCTTTGCTCACTTCACCACAGATCAGCTATATAAATGGTTAGGTAAAACTTGTTGCTTTGCATGGTGAAGAGGATAAGTAAGACAAATTGCGGTGACACCATGTGAAATTCTCTATTGAGTAGTAATTAGTTCTGAAAAGAACTGGAGGTTACAACTCGACGTTTCGATCAGTATGCTCTGATCGTCCTCAGGAGAATGAGGACGATCAGAGGACGATCAGAGCATACTGATCTCCTGAGGGCGATCAGAGCATACTGATCTCCTGAGGGCGATCAGAGCATACTGATCTCCTGAGGGCGATCAGAGCATACTGATCTCCTGAGGGCGATCAGAGCATACTGATCTCCTGAGGGCGATCAGAGCATACTGATCTCCTGAGGACGATCAGAGCATACTGATCTCCTGAGGGCGATCAGAGCATACTGATCTCCTGAGGACGATCAGAGCATACTGATCTCCTGAGGGCGATCAGAGCATACTGATCTCCTGAGGACGATCAGAGCATACTGATCTCCTGAGGACGATCAGAGCATACTGATCTCCTGAGGACGATCAGAGCATACTGATCTCCTGAGGGCGATCAGAGCATACTGATCTCCTGAGGACGATCAGAGCATACTGATCTAAACGCCGAGTTGTAACCTCCAGTTCTTTTCAGAACTAATTACTACTCGATAGAGAATTTCACATGGTATATAAATGGTTGCGCTTCAAACACTAGGAGCCACAAATGAACAATGGCTATTCAGAGTTAGATCAGGAAATTGTAACTTTGACCACGCCTGAGTAAGTCTAAAATCATGGGCAAATTGAGCACCGTGAATGGTGTGGTAGAATAGGCCTGTGATCCCTATTGAATGTGTATGCATTCGTGTTGGGATTGTTAACTGATTAGGCCAACGTCCTTACAGGGCCCATTGAGCAAAAAAAAATTAATTGTTAAACTATTAAGTAAGACTAATTGCGGTGACACCATGTGGAATCTCAATTGAGTAGTAATTAGTTCTGAAAAGAACTGGAGGTACAACTCGACGTTTCGATCAGTATGCTCTGATCGTCCTCAGGACTATTGATGATGCTTGAATGCACCCAGCTAAACTGGCCCTCCTGGGTCAGACAAAAGGGCTATTTTTAAGGACTATTAATTGTGTAGGGAGGATTAGTGAAGGATTAGTAGTGGCAGTGTCATTGATGTTCCTGACTACGGTAGCTGTTTTGTAGGTATTAGGACTGTCAGTTATCACTACTTTTGTCTGCTTCCAGAAGCTGTTCCACAGGGAACAGTTGCTTTCAAATCTGGTAAATGAATGAAGCAAGCTTAATGAATAGTTTGGGCCAATAGTTTAATGATTGCTCAATAGATCCTAAAAGGATCGTAGGCTTTAACTGACCGAAACTGCACCAACCTTGCTAACCAGCACCAATATTTAAAAAAAAAAAAACGCCCAATTTTGGAAGAATATGACGCCCCCATTTTGTTCTAGACTTTCTTTTTTGCCGCATTGGTCGCATTAAACAGTCATTACGGGAAGTTTATGCTTTTGGATTGAAAATTTATACACATTGTGCCTTTTGCTGATGATCTAGTTTTGTGGCCGTCAGATACAGACTTTTGGTTAACTGGTTAACCGACTGTGAAAGTTTTGGTTAAATGGTTAGTGAGCTAACCGGTAACTCCCAGCAACTCCCAGCAACTCCCAGCAACTCCCAGCAACTCCCAGCAACTCCCAGCCTTAATTTGTATGTGCATGCATATTTAAGACTGTACATGCTCTATGCATGGGGTTTCAGAGAATCTGAGATTAGTGTTGTGTGCATGCTGCTGTCTGTCTATAGGTGCTGTTTGTTCGTGCTGCTGTTCCATCAGTTATACGTCTGTGCTTGGAACTGAAATATGCCTTTTCTCCCCCCCCCCCCCCCCCAGGGCCTGCCCTTATTGAAGGAAGAGCCAAGCTATTTGAAAAGAATGGAGCCGTTCGCTCCAAGCTTATAGCCAGAGATGGCAATGAGATCGATATAGTGGTCATCGATAAAAGGAACAAGGTGGAGTCATCACGCAACAATAAACTTGTAAGTTTTCCAGTGCATTCCCTAATGGCTGATTGATATCAGGCTCTGATTTTATGAATGTTTTGTTCCTCTTACTCAACCATTGCCAGAATTCCATTATGACTTATACTGTAGTTTGGGTAATTGCTGTGGACAATTTTGCTTGTATTGCATAGCAAATGGCTATAAGTTCACAATTTGCAACATAATATTCAAGAATTTGGCTACTCAAAATTAGCACAACATACACAAACATATTTCAGTCTAAAGATTTTGCTATGTAAATCTTTTGAACGAAAGCCTTCTCTGATTAACAGATAGTGCAATTTTCATCTTGTATATAATTTTAGGTTATATGCTGTGAAGGCAATGCAGGGTTCTATGAAGTTGGTTGTCTTGTGTCACCATTAGAAGGTTAGTATACAAATACTGAGAGCCCCTGGGTACAATGGGAAAACATATATCGCAAGATTACATCTGCACTGTTCCATTTCACGAGGCAAATCCTCTGGATATAATGGAAACGTGCAGATGAGTGACTTATTTTGACCTTTAACACGGTGCAGCCATCTTGTTTTCCTTTCCAAATCCTTGTGACCAAACCGAGGCTGGAAGGGAAAATAGTCTGGCACCTTTAATATAGTATGAGAATCAACACTGAAACTATTGTTGCATGCAGGGAATTTGACAAAGATGGCCACAGGTCTATTCAGACTTGTAGTCAAGTACTTTTTTCATGAGTACGAGTATGAGTACAGAATAATGTACACAAGTACAAATACTTTTTGTGAGTACCATAATCATATTTTCACCACTCCCAAGAGATTGTTGACATGGTGCTATACCCAAACCCCCTTCCACCATGCAAAGCTTCAGATGCTACTTACAGTTGTAACTTTACACTGAGTAAGTTTCGTATAAAACTGTGATCAATTTATGGTTTTGTTTTAGATATCCAATAGTGTATTGTGGCTCACCCAGTGTGAATGGCTGAATTGTTCAGTTCTTACTGAATTGTTTTTAATATTTTCTTTTATTTTGGCAGCGAGATACTCTGTCTTAGGTTGGAATCACCCAGGATTTGGTGGAAGCACAGTAAGTCCACAACTCTTTGTCTAGGATGTTTGTACAAGTATGGGCATGTAGTTTTGCTACAACAGTTTACAGATAACCTAAAGGGCAGCACTTAATTGGGAGTATCATGACCAGTTAAAACAAACTGTATTTTCTTCCCTCTTCGCAGTCCATACCCATGCAATACATAGTTGGAAAGACTAATTTCAGATCTTTCTAATGGTGTAGGTAAACCTATAGGTTGCTATTATAGAAATCATGTTGTGTTTGGAATGCCATACACTTGTGTACAAATGCAATTTGTGTTTGTGAAACAAGGTCAGGGCATGTATCGATAACCCAATTATTTTATAAGCAATACTATTTGTTTTGGTATCTTATGAAAGAGAAACAAACGTTTTATTCCAAGGAATTCTTCATGGTGAAAAATAAGTTTACAAAGAAGTGTCTGTAAATGAATTAACACTGTTTAACACTGTTTAACACTGTTTAACACTGTTTAACACTGCTTATCGAATGAGCGCCTAACAAGCAGCCACTCATTACAGCTCTCTAGTCTTTGTGCTAAATAAGTGTTTTGTAGCTACAAGTTTGTCTTCATTTTTATACTAGTGGATTTCTTATTACACCTGGAATCTACTGGACGTTTTATGTGAGTATTGGTACATTTGTTTTCTTATAAGTGAAAAATCTGTTGTATTTTGTCTGTCTCTGCTGTAAGATTTTACTGTGTAGTAGTACACATCAGTGTTGGAGCAAAGGCTTTGATCCTCAAGGCCAAGGCTTTGACCCTCAAGGCCAAGGCTTTTACCCTCAAGCCTTAAGGCTAAGGCCAAGGCTTGACCCTCAAGGCCAAGGCCAAGGCCCTCTAGTATAAAATTACTACTAATAAACATGTCACATCATAACGAATCGCTTATAGTAAGAATAAAAACTTATCTTTATTTGCAATCAAAGTATTCACGTACAAATATATGACTGAGTAGAAGTTAGGTCTTCGTGGATACCATTTAAATATAACAAAAAGAATGGTTTGCTTCCATACTGATGCACATTGATCTAAACTGAGTATAACAAAGGGGATCCAAGAACGGCTGTTTTTAACTGAGATGTTACCTCTTTATTATGGAAGTAATTTTATTTTTGGGCCAACATGGTTAGAAATATTAGCATTACCTAAAACAGACCAGACTATATTTACAGAATTTGTCAAAAATCTTGGACCAAAATCCATTGAATGGCTTGAGATTACTTCAGCACCTGTATCAAATTTCAGAAAATCCCAAAAATATGGAGACATGCTAAAGTAATGGTAATTCTCAAACCGAACAAGGCCACGAAGACCCAGGCAGCTACCGTCCAATAAGCCTACTGTGCATAATCTACAAAGTGATGGAGAGACTAATATACAATCGTATCCAACCCATTGTGGATCCTCAACTCCCATCCTGAGCAGGCCGGCTTCCGTACAGGACGCTGTACAACAGACCAAGTGACACTCCTCACAGAAGACATAGAGGACAACTTCCAAAAAGGTCTCAAGAATGGTGCAGTACTGGTCGATCAATCAGCAGCATATGACATGGTATGGCATAAAGGTCTTGCCCTAAAACTACACAAAATCATACCTGATAAAACCTTAGTAAACTTTCTCATGACAATGATCACTTGCAGAAGCTTTACAATGACAGTTGGCGAAGAAACCAGTAAAAAATGCTTCCTGAAAAACGGGGTCCCGCAGGGCTCAGTGCTCGCACCGCTTTTATTCAACATTTACACTGCTGACCTACCAACCACTGTCTCAAAGAAATACATCTACGCAGATGACATACTGGTAGCACTCCTAACCTCTGCCAAAAACTTTAACAAGCTTGAAACAACATTTGGCATCGATATGCAATCCTTAAGCCGTTACTTCAAAAACCGGAGACTGTTTAATAATAATAATAATAATAATGTATAGATTTATATAGCGCACGTATCCACCAACTAAGTGGCGCTCAAGGCGCATTATATTATTATCCCTGCTCATAAGGCTCATAAGGCTCATAAATCATTCCTGAAACCATCTCAGCTCCCTGGGGAGTATACAGCTCAATTGCTGCCATTTCTAGCGCATATAGAGCAAACCATCTCTGCCTTCACAGGTACCCATTTAACCCCTGGGTGGAGAGAAGCAATTATGGTTAAGTGTCTTGCTCAAGGACACAGGTGTCACGGCCGGGGCTCGAACCCACACTCTGCTGCTGGCAACACCAGAACTTGAGTTCAGTGCGCTAGACCGCACGACAATCCACTTTACGTGCATTATACAACACACGGGACCTACGGCTTTACGTCCCATCCGAAGGACGAAGCAATTATGGTTAAGTACCTTGCTCAAGGACACAAGTGTCACGACCGGGGCTCGAACCCACACCCTGCTGCTGGCAACACCAGAACTTGAGTTCGGTGCACTAGACCGCTCAGCCACGACACTCCATTTTAGTAACTGTTTAGCAACTAGACTGGCTAACTACAAAATCAAAGTCGTTTGCAATGGCACAACCATCCCGTATGATGATTTCACCAAGTATCTTGGTGTTACCTTGGACAGATCTCTAACATACAAAAGCCATCTCACACAGCTCGCACAGAAAGCCAACACTTAACTGTCTCATTAGGCGACTAGCAGGCCTTTCCTGGGGTGCAGACTACAACGTTCTTGAATCTCAGCAATAGCTTTAGTATACTCTGTTGCAGAGTACTGTGCACCGGTATGGGCAAGGAGCACCCACACCAGCAAGATTGACGTAGCCCTTAACAACACCATGCGCATCATCTCAGGATGTATGAGATCAACTCCCACTCAATACCTTCCAGTAGTCAGTGAAATTGCTCCTTATGAAGTGAGACGACAGCAGCAATGCCTTGCTCTTGCACGACGTGCCGCTGGGTGTGACTCCCATCTGCTTCATCAACTGTTGACAAACACCAATCAAAAACCCCTACCACAACTGCGACTGCCATCAAGAAATAATTTCCATCGACAAGCCCACAAACTGCTAGAAATTAGCACTGGATTGCACCCAAAGACTTGGGCACTAAACACGTAGCGGAATATGTGGCAAGAATCAGAATCCAGGATGTGGATATTTAACTACATTTCCTCACCTTCTACAGTGTACCAACCCACCAGGATGCAATCTACATCGCCACTGCTGGGTCAAACCTAACAGACTAAGAACTGGCCATGGCCGATTTGGACATAACATGCTCCGCATGGGACTAAGTGACAACGCTAAATGTACCTGTGGTCATGATGACCAGACTGTACATCACATTGTTCATGACTGTATTATTTACATGTGTGATAGAAATTTAACTGAACTCGACCAGTCTGCATTAAACTGGATCCATAACCTAACCTTGTCATATTAACTTTGTATAAACCATACGATAAATAAATAAATAAAGCAGTCCACAGCACGAATCAGATGATGTTCTATCTACCCCATATAACTGTATGCAAGTTAAGTATAATTATATCTCCCTGGCCCCACAAGTACATGTATACAGAAAATTATTATAGCTTTGTTTTGGGGAAGCAGCAAAATGTACTATCATGGTAAGCAGCAAATGTTATGCTGTAAAAGTGAAAGTTTGTCAACACACAAATCTAGGGTGTTTTCCCTCCCCCATGGTAAAACATGATTAAATTAGATACTGCAGACTTTGCAGACAGCTGACCCCAAGATGTATGTTTGCAGAAAAGCAAAATTTCAAAGAAATTTACCTGAAAAATTCAAAAATCGATGGGCCTTGAAGAGCAAGGCCCTAAAGTTGCAAGGCTTTGACCCTCAAGGCTAAGGCCAAGGCCCTAAAATCAAGCCTTAAGGCAGCCTTAAGGCCAAGGCTCAGCATCAAGGCACTACATCACTGGATACAAGATTTGTAGTACACATCTTGTATCTTCATTTTTTTGGTGCAGTTAACCCTGACTTAGATTATAACCTGTAGCTTGACCACAAGCCTTTTGTTTGGATCAACAACTTTGTGATTAGACAATGGAGGTCTACATTCTGTTTATTCTACTCCTGCTATCCGGACCATTGTGTCTCAATGACTCATCTTTAAAATATGGCTACAACATGCAATCTACAGCTTGTACACTACATAAAAAACAACAAATCCACCATCTTAAATTTTTGAGTTGTCCTATATCATTATAGTAATTCATCTGCCACCTTTCACCTGGAACTCTTAATTTCTGGTGACATAAACCCAAACCCTGGACCTGAAACACTGAACAACACACCCACAAACGCCACTCAGCTCCATAAAATTTCCTACAGCCGCAATGAACTACTCAATCTTCGCAATGCTCCATGTACTGATGCAGCTTTATCTTATTCAGCATTGAGTCAATTGAACTGTCTTGGAATACTTGCCAATCAACTCCAAACATACCGCCGCACACATAGAGGTAAAAAAGCTGGTCGCCGTAGAATGGACAGACTTACACAACTAGCACTCCGGCCTTACCAACCCTCAACAGTGAACTTAACCACATCAACAAGCAACATTGACATAACTTCAACTCTGTGTCTTGAATACTCAATCCATATGTAACAAATCGGATGAATTTGTTGACTTTGTACTTCAAAACAATTTGGATCTTGTTGCTATCCGAGACATGGTTTAAACCTGATGATGACTTGCTACCCCTCGAGTGCACTCCTGCTGGCTACTCTCTCCATCATATCCCCAGACCAAAAAAGACCGGTGGAGGTGTTGCACTTCTCTTTAGGTCCAGTTTATCTGTCAGTATGAAAAATGTTAACATTGACTACCTAACATTTGAATCTCTGCATGCTGAGGTAACGTGCAACTCTAGATCTGTTCGCCTTGTTAATATAATTTATATCGACCAGAAAGGGATGTTGATGGTAAACATGTAAATTTCTCCATTTTTCTGCAGGAATTTGAGAAATTAATTGTGGATTATCTCTTGCACGCATCTCAGCTCCATAAAATTTCCTACAGCCGCAATGAACTACTCAATCTTCGCAATGCTCCATGTACTGATGCAGCTTTATCTTATTCAGCATTGAGTCAATTGAACTGTCTTGGAATACGCCAATCAACTCCAAACATACCGCACACATAGAGGTAAAAGCTGGTCGCCGTCAGAGAATGGACAGACTTACACAACTAACACTCGACCTTACCAACCCTCAACAGTGAACTTAACCACATCAACAAGCAACATTGACATAACTTCAACTCTGTGTCTTGAATACTCAATCCATATGTAACAAATCGGATGAATTTGTTGACTTTGTACTAAAACAATTTGGATCTTGTTGCTATCCGAGACATGGTTTAAACCTGATGATGACTTGCTACCCCTCGAGTGCACTCCTGCTGGCTACTCTCTCCATCATATCCCCAGACCAAAAAGACCGGTGGAGGTGTTGCACTTCTCTTTGGGTCCAGTTTATCGTCAGTATGAAAAAATGTTAACATTGACTACCTAACATTTGAATCTCTGCATGCTGAGGTAACGATGCAACTCTAGATCTGTTCGCTTGTTAATATAATTTATATCGACCAGAAAGGGATGTTGATGGTAAACATGTAAATTTCTCCATTTTTCTGCAGGAATTTGAGAAATTAATTGTGGATTATCTCTTTAACGCATCTGACATTATTTTAACGGCGATTTTAACATTCATATGGACATCACTTCAAACAATTATGCAAATCAGTTTAAAGATCTGCTCTCTGCTCTCTGCTCATGGACTTATCCACACACTCATCGATATGGTCACTGTCTTGACCTCATGATAACACGTGAAATACTTTACCTCTCATCTCGAATATAACTATCCATCCCGCTTATCTGATCATTATGCAATCATGGTAAATATGAACATAAAAACCTCCCATACCTACCATTTCTGTAACTACTCGCCACTGAAAAATGTAAATATTAAAGATTTATGTCATGATATTGAATCTCAACTGGAAAATGTAAACCTTGAAGATGGTGAGCTGGATTCTTGTGTCAGTCTATTTGAATCTACTGTCCGTAACATCTTGGACGATCATGCTCCGCAAAAAACTCGAACTGTTAAACTGCAATCAGAATACCCCTGGTTCAATGATGATATTCGTGCTGCAAGGAAAATCCGCCGTCAACTTGAGCGAAAATGGCATGACAATGGGAAACTTAGAGTACATCGGCAAGAATACTGTAACCAACGTGATATTGTGAAGAACATGATTAACCAGGCAAAAATAACTCACTACTCATCTCTTGTGGAAGAGAGCTCTGGCGATCAGAAAAAAACTCTTTAACATTGTTGAAAAGCTGCTTCATAAACCCAAAACTCCAGTGCTTCCATCTACACACTCCGATCAGGACCTCACAAATGCATTTTCAAACTTTTTTGTCACAGAAATTGAGAATATCCGTCGTTCTTTTCCCCCCAGTACCTGCCATTCTATCATAAACACCGTCACGCAAGGATCCACAATGTAGACTGTCTATGTTTGAGCCTACTAGTGTTACGGAGATCAAGAAACTCATCATGAAATCGCCATCAAAATCATGTGAACTTGATCCAGTACCAACTTCGCTAATAAAACAAAATATTGATGTGTTTGCTAACTATACATAACAGCAAAAGAAACGTCACCCCCTAAATTTTGATAAGTATGAGAACATGTTTAGCTTATGTGTCCTCAGACGTCATGCATGACGAATTTGAGGTCAACCAAATTTGCCACATTGCGTTTGTGTTACACTCCATACTCATAATATTCTTCATTAAACAAATTATATTAATTATAAAATGAAAATAATAAATATTTTTAGGGGTGACGTTTCTTTTACTGTTATGTATATATCACAATTATTGTAAACAGATCTCTTTCTTCCGGTTGTTTCCCTGATAACCAGAAGGTTGCTCATGTTAAACCACTCCTGAAGAAACCCAATTTGGACAAGGAATTTTTCAAAAATTACCAACCGGTAGCGAATTTAAAGTACCTTGGAAAAACAATCGAGCGAGTTGTTTCATCACGGATCTCTGACCATGTTCGTGCTAATAACCTGTCGGACACATTTCAGTCAGCCTATAAACCATTTCATAGAACGGAAACTGCTCTTCTCCGCGTCAACAATGACATTTTATCTGCCATGGATGATGGAAAAATCACTGCAATAGTTTTGTTAGACTTAAGCGCCGCTTTTGACATGGTCGATCACAAAATCCTTCTCTCCCGCCTTCAATATCATCTTGGAATACAATGACACAGCTCTGGATTGGTAGGTCCTACCTTTTAAATAGGCCTCAGCATGTTTGTATTGTTTATACCTTTCCAGTTCGTGATATCATTTTGAAGTATAATTTAAATTACCATGTCTACACTGATGACACGCAGCTTTACATTACTTTTAAATCTTCTCAAGAACCTGCCGATTCCTGCATTACAACACTGGAGAAATGTATTCAAGAGATACGAAGTTGGATGAGACAAAACTTCCTGAAATTGAACGACGAAAAAACAGAATTTGTTCTATTTGGATCACGTCAGCAATTGTCTAAAATTTATTACAATTGGTGACTAGATAAACCCCTCATCACAAGCACGTAATTTGGGTGTTATATTTGACTCGACAATGACTTTAAAACCTCATATCTCCAACATTGTTTGCATATCATCATTTCATATCAGAAATATTAACAGAATAAGGAAATACTTGAATAAAGTGCTGCTGAACAAATTATACATCGTTTGTCACATCATGGCTCGATAACGGAATGCTCTCCTCACGGTCTCCTGCAGAATCAAATATCTCGTCTTTAGCACATACAAAACACAGCAGCTCGTGTTGTGACTTTGTCCAGAAAGTCATGCCATATCACGCCAATCTTGAAAGAACTGCACTGGCTTCCTGTTTCACAGAGAATTGTTTTTAAACTTATGCTAATTATTCACAAATCTTTTAATAACATTGCTCCAATTTATATTTCTGAACTGCGTAAAGTCTACCCTCCATCACGCAATTTGCGCTCCAGCAACATGTCACTCCTAAAGGAACCAACTTCAAAACGGAACTGGGGTGATAGGTCTTTTTCTGTCGTGGCTCCAAGACTCTGGAATCATCTTCCAACTAATCTCAAATCTTGTCATAGTGTAACTAGATTTAAGTTGATGCTTAAAACTCATCTTACATGTATGTCACAATTCTTCAAAGATGATGTATATTTGTAATTGTATTGTAGGTACATGTATCTCAGTACATAATTTTTTCCCTATGGTATCATTGTATATTGTTTGTATTCATGTTTTTTCTTTGTTTCCGCGCCTTGAGCGCCCAGCAGGGTGGATATGTACGCGCTACAAATCTTTATTGTTACTGTTACTGTTACTGTTACTGTTACTGTTACTGTTACTGTTACTGTTACTGTTACTGTTACTGTTACTGTTACTGTTACTGTTATTGTTATTGTTACTGTTGTGCAGTTATGTGTGAATTCATGCATGACTGGTCAGGGAATTCATTAACCCAGTGGGACATCCTGTTGAAACAAATGGCTTGAATCTATGGGATTATTTGTTGTTTTATAACCAGGGCAAACCCTATCCTGAGAATGAAGCCAATGCAGTAGATGTCGTCATCCAGTACGCTATCCACCATCTGGGTTTTGAGCTCAAAGATATCGTACTGTTTGCTTGGTCTATAGGAGGCTACACAGCTAGTCTCGCAGCAGAAGAATACCCAGATATAGGGGCTGTTGTAAGTACACATAGCTAATGGCTCTGGGCATGGCCTAAAGAGGCGCTACTTATATAAGCAGCAATTGTTATCGGGTCACTGGTACTAGTGTGGGCTATTAAATTCAATTGTTAACGATTACCATGTGAGAGTTTTCTGTTGTATAGTTTTTAACAGAAAGCAGCAGAATAAAAACCTTTTTTCAGTGGAAAATCACCTCGTAATGACAAGTATGAGGTGATGTCTACCCTCTTGACCACCCGAGCTTGCCAGGTGACGACAGGCCGGCAAGAAAAGTGGGTTTTCTGCTCGAGTTGGCTTCTGAGTTTCTTTTTTTCTTCTTCTTTCTGCAAAGCACTTAGAATGACGTGCTTCGTGTCAGTGTAGGGCAAAATCTAATCAATCCTGACACAAGAATATGTAAATCGTGTGCCCGGGAGAAAGTCGTGAGTTCTCGACCTTTTCCAGGCACAAAAAGTACAACTTTTTGTCCCAGCAGGTCGTAAGCAATAAAATGGCTCCTTTGAAAAAAAGTAGGGCATAACTGTTGTATATTTGTTGCTAGAATTACTCCCAAGACATGTTTTTCCAGTCCCATGCGGAATTTAACTTTCCTACAATGACTTATAAATGGCAGAAAAACGACCAAACTTTCCCACTCAGTTTTCTTGAAACACAATGTTGCACAATAATTGCTTACGACCTTTTGCCGGTCACACTTTCCTTACATCCTTCTTCTGGGCACACAACGTCGTCATCAGTATAAGCTGAATTTCTTGTTTACTTGTTTCAGATATTAGATGCTACGTTTGATGATCTTGTTCCACTAGGCATTACCAAGATGCCAGAATTCATGAGTAAGTCAGAGTGTGATTCACATTTTGGGATTTTTACAAATCACAATGTTGTGATCCTCCAGATTTTAAAGATTTAAGCAATAAAGGAAAGCAAAGCAAACGCTCAGAACTATAGATTTCACCCCAGCGCTGTTCACAACAGCGGCCCCAATACCCCTAGCAAAATTTACGTGGATTTTCAAAACTGCCCAATCACGTGCCTGGTAAGTATTGCTACAAAGGCAGAACTTTTCTCTGAGTATGTTTTACTTTCTGTGAATCAAGAAATACACTCAATAACCAACGGTAAGTTTTAGCTTTATATTGTGTTGTACTGTAACAATAATTTATGTCAAAGGAAGTCAATTTGGCCCAGTGCCGAGGGTAATAACGTAAAAGCGCTTAGAGGATCACATCATTATAGATTTCATGCTATGTACAAGACCCCAATATTATTATTATTATTCTTTGTGCTTTTGTCACAGTTTTCAATTTATCTCGTACACTTTACATTGTATTGTGAAACTATTGCTCAGAGTTTTTTACTGTAATTCAAATGTTGTTGCTTTTTCAGGTGGCTTGGTTGTACGCTCATTACGCACGCATACATGAATCTTAATGTCGCTGATCATCTCTGTAGGTAAGTAACTTTGACGGTTTTGGTATTTGATTCAGAAGGTGAACTGCTAAAAGCAGGCACATAGCCCAAATGTCATTGCACTAGGTGCTCACATATGTTTTAAGTTTTACAAAAAGTTACCAACAGTAATTTTTTGATAAATTCAATATCATAATTCCTATTTTGTCTTAGGTGAAAGCACTTCAGATGGAATTATTTTTTCAGGGTGATTGATACTCGTAGCATGTCATTATTTATAATAATTTATGAATTTTATAATCTGGGCCCAATTTCATAGTGCTGCTTACCGGTAAGCAAATTTTCGTGCTAACTGTAGCAGCAAAATTTGCTTAAGCATAAATGTATTTCACAGGTTAGCAAGAAAATTGAGAGAACAGCGGGTGCGCGTTCACCATGGATTTGTATTGTCAAGTCACTCATTTGCTAGCAATAACAGTCGGCAAGTTAGCGTGCCTTTCTCTATGCTTAAGGGTTAGCAGTGCTGTGAAGTGAAAAATGTACAGTATTAAGCAAAACATCGGCTGCTAAGCGGCTCTATGAAATTCGGCCCTGGTCATTACCACGGTTGTATCTTCCCGTTTAACCCATTGTATACTGGAACGATTATTTTATTGAGTTTACGTGTGGTGTCTTAGGCATTATTGTCTTTTACATCCAATGATTTATTTTTTGTTGTTTTTTTATCTCCCCAAGGTATCCTGGGCCTATAAGGTTAATACGTCGATCTAGAGATGAGGTGATCACCACATCGTAAGTAATCATAAATAGTTGAGGAAACTTGTTTGAAGAAAAGTAAAGTCTGTCCTGTATGACTCCCCAGGCCGGTGTTTATTTCACTACATTGTAATTAATCATGAATAATCAGCCTCAAAACTTTCATTAATCATAAATAGTTGAGGAAACTTGTAAAAGTAAAGTCTGTCCTATAGGCCTCTGTGTATATGACTCCTTAGGCTGGTGGTTATTTCCTGGTTTCATTGGCATTAAATGAATATTTTGTATACAGTAGATGGTTTTCACCTGATGTCACATGCAAATGTGATTCTCTGTGATAAGATTAGACATGCTAATCGAGCATTAGAGAAGACCTTGGAAGTCCCCATGGTTCTTTCCTGAACCGCATTCTCACTTAGTAATAGTTGAAAAATGAGTTGCCCGATATTGGTTCTCCCCTGAACCATAATCTCACTTAGCGACAGTTGAGAAATGAGTTGCCCGATATTGGTTCTCCCCTGAACCATAATCTCACTTAGCAACAGTTGAGATACGAGTTGTCCGATAAGGTTCTTTTCAGAACCTGTACCTCACTTAGTGATAGTTCAGATAAACACATGGTGTTAACGCAAACCGAAATGATATCAATACCCCACCATGCAAAGCCTTAAATCTCATACTTAGCATATGTATTTTACACTTTGTAAAATAACCCCCTGAAACAAATGACCCTTTTAGCTTGTTTATTAGTGGAGAACATAGGGTGCATTCGAGTAGCTTCCCCGGGGCCGACCCGGGTCTGACTTAAGTAGGTCTGACGTCATTGCCGGAGCTTACCTGGATAAGCCTCAAGTAATCTGCTTATGAAGTAGGCCACTTGAGGCAGACCCGGGTAGTGACATCACTTTGAGAATATTCTGAATGGCTGCCATCTTTGTTTCAGTGCGGCAATTTCGTGAAGTTTGACATGTATTTTCAACACTTAAACAATGAATTTGTGAGTAGAGACTATTCTTGTACCAGAAGACATGTTGTTTTGTACCAACCTGAAAAGTAATACAATCATTAGTTCCTTTTTTAATACCCAGGAAATAATTATTTTGCGATCGTATTGTTGTACGATATTTTGTTTACAAGTCTGTACGACTTTTGACATTCTTCACATCGCTTTAACGACCACAATAGGGCAAATGCTCGACGGGATGCTCGTTCGATTAGCTCGTGCTCAGGGTTCACGCGTGTGACTTACTCGGGTTACATCGGGGAAGCTACTCGAACGCACCCACAGACTACTTAGCAAATAAACATGTACTTTGCATCTTGGTCTACATGTAGCCAGCAATCACTGTTCACATTTCTCCCTGCAGTTATTGTATTAGTTTAGAATTGAACAATCTATTATTAAACTGAACACACAAAAAATCAAAGAATAGCATGGCTAACTGTTGTAGAGTGTGGTTGTAACATTGATAGACATTATCTATGGGGAGGTAGGGTCAGTTTTGCATTTTTGTAGTCGTTAACTAGACCAGCATGCATTAGGAAAATCCGCTTGCGCGTGCACACTGTGCACTGTGGAAACTCCTTTGTAGAATATACATGAAACCTAATTTTCTGACAGACAGTTGCTACAAGAATTATTGTAATTATTTCTTCACATTTTCCTTGTTTTATTCAAGTTTAATTCCAGACATAGCTACAAATAGAGCCAATGATCTACTGCAGAGAATTATGGAGCAGAGGTGAGTTGATATATCCATTCTATTATCAGATGGATGTCCTATTACCCAGAGATGCCAACATACACGATTTGGGCGTAGCAAATACGATTTTGAGCCGTGAATACGACTCTACGATAATACTTCATTGAAATACGCTAAACAAGCCACCCCAGTATAATTGTATATAGTTACAATACAAAACAAACAATGAATGAACTATTAAGTGGAAATAAAATGATGAAAAATAATTTTAAAATGAAAAACAAAACAACAACCTTTTAAATGTAAACGCAGTGGTGGTAAAAGTGACGATAGCGGGATTAGCGAAAAGCGAATTCACTGCGATTATGTACATATCACACACAAGCGCGAAGCGCTGGATTCGACTGCCTACCTACCACATGTACCCTGTACATATCTGTACATTATTTGCAAGATCGTACCCATTGATCTGTATTACATAAAAGGAGAATAGATACCGTGGGATCGGAAATTTTTAGGTAGTTGGGGTAATTTAAAAAATTCAACCAATTAT
>CM055835.1:13504470-13552523 GCA_029582265.1 Zoroaster sp. YZ-2022 | reverse complement strand
GTTTTCCAAATCTGCCTCAAATCATTTTGAAGAGAATAGCATTTAGGAAGAGTTCTCTTTCTTAGAATTCCAAGCGATATTTTTATCATTCAGAGAAAACACCTTAAAATTTTGCTACATAATTATGCATCATAATGTTTTCAATATGAAGTTTTAGCAAGACATATCATTGGTAATTTGAATTTAAGAAAGAGTTCTCTTTCTGTGATGTCTAAATCACTATATTGATTGCATGTAGTTCAAATTCAGAAAAGGCATAGCATTGGTAATTCTCTATTATTAAAATTTTAGGAAAGGAAAGTTTTGAGCATCTACAAATGTGTATAAGACCATGACACATTATTCAATTAACAAACCTTAAAATAACATCCTGTTAGAATTCAGAAAAAATTGGAATTTTGCCACATATGCATCATGATTTCAATGTGAAATTTTAACAAGACAAAGGTAACCCCTATTAATATTTTTTACAAAAAGTGACTTAATTTGAATTCAGGAAAGAGTTCTCTTTCTTAAGTTCACCTCGGGTAATCAAGCCGCTTTTGTGATATGTACAAACTTTAAAAACCCAGTTTTTAAAGAGCCTCTACAAATAAATATTTTACCATGAAATTAACAAAACCTTACTTAATAGAGCAACATAATTATAGCATTGATTATTTCCAGTCGAATTCATAAAACACATTAAATTTTTGCTACATACATACATCATAACTGAAGATATCCCAAAATGAAGCAAATATCTAAAGGCGTACATGTGGGTTGCTGGCAGCAGCAGATGGCAAGCAGGATCATCTTTCTCCAAATCTGGTGGAGGGACGTCCGGAGGGTTGGGTTTGAGCTGTTGTGGATGTTCTTTCTACAGGAAAATACAAAATGAACCCATTTAAAAGGAATCTTGAAAAGCAATGTTGCATGTTCACAGACAGGCCAATTGCTGATCAACTTTGTATGGTATAGTTGCAGTGTCCCAACAGAGACATTTGTAGTAATTTTGCACACCATTTGACTCAATCACACTCCGAGGTTATCGACAGTTTAAAAAGGAAGGCATAACATTGGTAATTCTCTTACATTAACCCTAGGTCTATATTTTACTAATATTTCAATAACTCAAAATTGACCTATTGTGCCTGGTTTTGACATACGGCGTCACATATGTTCCAACATATCAAAGCTGCATCAAGGCGAAGGAACATCAACCTTTTAGATGAAACACATTTCATATACAAGATATAGCTGGAAAGGTCTACAATCTTGGTTACATATGTTGGAAGAGTTTCATCTCAAACAAACCCAGTGCTTCGACTCTTCAAGCAAAATATTCCATCTGCAAAACCTTCTCAAGATTGTGGGTCAAGATACTAATCATACTCAACAATAAGTAATCTGAAGTGCTTTCATTTCAGACAATTATTAAACAGAACATGCACATTTGTAACAGTTACCATATGCCAACTTTTTCCTCCAATGTTTTCTGTAAAATTGTGGTTTTTTTACACCACATAAGCGTTCAACAGCTCAGTACTTCACGTCTTGGTTCAAAGAGGAAAAGCTTTCTCATAGAAGCCTTTCTGCCAATGTTGTACTTTTAATTTAAGACCAGTTTTCAAACAACCATGCGATCACATCTCAACCGTGTGTCACTTGTGATTCATAAATGCCCACGACAGTTTGATTGGACAAAACTTCATCACACATGGTTTATTAATTCCATGAGCGTGGGACACTTGTGTTTTTCCATGTATTTCAGATATTGGGGCCTGTGCTATTCCTTACATCATACGAGCTGATGATTATAACTTTCACCTACTGTTGCATCTCATACAGACCTACTATGACAACAAACAAAAATTTCTTGGGTCTCCCTATTTTGATCCATTAACTTTAGTTAGTATATTACACAGCGTAACAAGACACAGTGTCCCTTGTAATTTTTGTTACATACGTAATCCTCATATCAGGTGAAGCAGGAAGTAAATACATGACACTCCAGTTTTAATGTTTGTATCTATTATTTTAAAGATTACAACCTACAAAACTATGATAAATAAGGAAACAAAACTGATTTTTTTCTTCTTTATTTAACGTCACCTCCACGTCACACTTTGGGTCCCACGTTCATGGGATGACCCATATGTGCCCAGTTATTCTATTGTAGCCGACGTGCAATGACCATTTGGAACTAATCGGAGTGACAGATTGTTTTGTGTGTACCAGAACTAAATTTGCCCATTTCTCTTTTGTAACTCAAGGTCTCATCATAAGACTGAAACAACGGCAAAACAAAGTCTCTGGTTTTCCGGTCATGGTCGCCTTCAAAATTGATGCAGTGATACGCTTTTTGGGGTAATCTTCCCATACATAAAGTATGGTGGCTCAAGAGAAGCCTCACGAATCAGGCAATCATTCATACTTCTATGTTAAAAAGTCATTTTAAAACACAGGACAGCTGCAATTGCACATCGTTTCATATAAAAAAATTTTTGAAAACTAAAAATCCTGAGACCGAAACCAGCGATTTTTGGGGGTCTAAATGAAAACTTACTTTTATCTCATTGATCTCCAATCAGTTTATACACCAAGTGGTCAACCAGGCCTTGACTGCATGCAGACAAACAGGGCAGCAGATTGCATTGTCGCCATTTGTCTCAACAACCTGTTGACAAAGATAAAGTTGCACATTACTTTTACACTCAAATAAAGATTTCTCAAAACATTGGACAGAGACAGCTCTTGTAACAAAAACATGCCAGCTGACACAGATTTCCAGCACCCTCCTTTTAGAAACACGGAAATTATGAAACTGGTTTATACTGAAACTGCTTATTAACCAGTTCACGTCGAGAATAACAACAAATTTCTGGGCCCCTGTGGCGGGTTTCTTTCCACACACACATTATCCCTCCTATGCCCAGGCTGAAATTTGGCCCAGTACGCACACCTACAGACAGTCACTTGAGTATTTTGGTTGGTGTTTACATGTCTTATAAGTTACAGTCAGTGGTTTTTGGTTTGACCTCCTACCAAAGCCACATGTCCTTCATTGTTGAGTGCACTGCACAATGTCAATGGGTTGGGAGTGACATACAAATTTTGAGTGTCTTTGATTAACCTATATAGGAGGGTTAATGGAGAGCTTCCACAGCAGGTGGCCGGCACTTCCGAGCATACATACAAATATTCGGAGTTTCCTGTGGCGTGTTTGGGCGCTCTCCAATCCGTGGTGCAAAAAAAAAATTTAGCGTGTATACACGGCCTCCGGCCTTGAACTGGTTAAAACCCTTCTACTATCAGTGTTGTTCTTAACAAGAGTCGACCCATACTTCAAAATGTCACAATCAACAAAATACACTGTACATTTCACAGGGTTATCCACAAAATACCATGTGGCACACTCGGTTTGTGTGAAGGTCAGAACACCGTTTTTGTCCCAGGAGCATCCATGTACCACTCTTGTGTACAGTATGCAATATTTTAAGCCATGCATAGAAAAAGCATTGTGTACTTAGCAGACACAAGTTTTGTGGCATTTGGAGACTGCATGACCGCCCGTGTTTGGCTCAAGAGACCCCAGAAATACCCTTTATTTTGTCAAAATTGCAGTGATTATTTAACGAAAGCCAGTCCTCCGTCCATTATTGTTTCTGTTTTTTTAATTGTATACGATCACTCAAACAGATGGAACATGTTCAGTTGCTTTTGTAAAGTTTGAGCATACTATGCTCTGAGTAGGCTTGGGCGATGACACGATAATATCGAATATCGCGATATTTTATTTTACACGATTATGATATCGAGAACTTTTAAATCATCGAGATATCGGCAGATTCACGATGAAAAAATATATCGCGATGAAAACAAATTATCGTGAAGAAACAAATATATCGCGATTAAACAAAATCCTCGATTGTCATTTGGGCCAGAAATTCCATGGGAAAAAACTTGAAGTCTTTTCAGCTTTCGTGAGAAACAAAATCTAACTACTTCTGTAGTAAACCGACTCAGTGTCAGATCACAAAGGGCAGCTTGACGGTGTGTTGTTTAATAATCCACCGCCACTCAAAAGAAATCTATTAAGACTGATTTAAGTGTTGGGATTGAATTGGGTATTTGTTCTAACAATGTGGAGACAATGTTTACGTCTCACTGTCTATCCATGGTGGTCTGTGACTCTGGCTGGCGCACCACAGGCGAGTATATTATAATTATCATACATATTTAAATATTATGCAGAATATAGGCGTTACCTTAAAACACATAATCATGAATTTAATCAAAGCATGGATCGGCATCGGCTCGATCAAAGTTGAGGGATTAGGACACTATTCTGTTGTACCATACTGGGACTCTTGTCTCGTGTGACAAAACACATACACGTACTCTTGATAAACCATGTGGCGTTTATTTAAAAATAGTGTGACTACAATCCACATTTTCTGAATCGGATGTTTTATGCTATGACAGTCACGTGGGCAAGCGTGAATCACGTGAACTTGGGCTGATGATTTGATTGGGATGCGACGCAGTAACCGTCCCACATAATTATTATAAAGCGATTTACCAATGGCGATGGGTGCCTTTTTGCGACCCGTAACCAGATACATGTTTCGGCTTTGGTCATTGGTTAAGCGTTTCGCCAAGTTCGGTTGTGCACGCTGCGATGACATGGTTCTGACCAAACACATAAAGCGATTCGAACTTTGTGATCGGTTACACTTAGTTTCAAGATGGCGGATTGTAAAAGTGTTAAAACATGATTAAGTGATTGTTAGGTATAACAGTATATCTTTCAAGTTACTAGCACTCACGGTAAGTTCTATTTTGAGAAGCGTTGATGACTGAACATGTCACAAACTGAAAACAATTGTCTGGTTACATTCGCATTTGGCGTAGCTGTGCCGTTTTGTTTCTGGTTAGTGGCGAAAACCCGGCCCATATGTTGCACTAATGAGCAGGCGCACTGCGTGTCTCTCAGGTAAGCACTGGCGATTTATTGTGACGTTTGTAGATGGGTACATCCTTGTCATTAGTTCTAAAGCACTCATGCGTGAAAAAAAATCGCGATATTATCGAATATCGCGGTATATGTTAATGATATATCGTGGATGAAAAAATCGATATCGCCCAAAGCCTACTATGCGGTATGATCAAGCTTCATTTCAAAATTTAAGCTGTGCCAATCAAGGAACAGTCTGAAAATGAGATGGCTCACAGTGGTATTTTAACCCTCCTACACATTGAGCTACTCCCCAACCACTAAATTCTGTTCTTGAGCAACCTTCAGTACATGCATGCTTAACAAGCCTGCTGTCCTTTCAAGTAATCTTACAAAATCAACTGTGTGCCACCCAAGGCTACTGTATATGTTTGAATATATTAGTATGGCCTGCAATGTATCGATGGGTAAGCCACTGGCAACAGCTAATAATGGAGTGGCCTGAATAGGTCGTTTCCAAAAATTGCACCGATTGTAGGAGGGTTAATGTGTAATTATTCATGGATAATAATAATAATAATGTGTGGACTTATATAGCGCCGCATATCCACCAACTAAGTGGTACTCAAGGTGCATTATATCATTACCCCTGCTCATAAGGCTCATAAATCATTCCTGAAACCATCTCAGCTCCCTAGGGAATATACAGCTCAATTGCTGCCATTACAGCGCATATAGGCTAATCAACCAACTCTGCCCTCACAGGTACCCATTTAACCCCTGGGTGGAGAGAAGCAATTATGGTTAAGTGTCTTGCTCAAGGACACAAGTGTCACAGCCGGATTGAACCCACATTCTGCTGCTAACACTAGAACTTGAGTCCGTTAAGCTAGAACCCGCTCGGCCACGACACATGGATGTGATCCAGTTAAAAATAAAGCACCTCACGTTTTTAGACATTTTCTCTCAAAACATCATCCTCATTGGTCAAGGATAAAGAAAGAACAATTCTACAAATCTTACAGCAAATTAAATCTTTATTTTACTAGTGTCAACAATACTTTCAATTGCTTCAAACTGTCCAGAAAAAGCATTGGAGATTTTAGAAAATGCGGAAGTGTCATATCTGACTGCCACTTTTTAGGCCTAAGGTTTTTGGAATGTTTTGCAACCACTAACCAGTTAAAATGATTCTATCAATATTTGGGGATTCAGAAAGTGAAAACTATATTTAGGTATGCTAGAAAAAATTCAAATTTGTTGATTCCCAGTGTAACTAACATCATTGAAAGTATCTTGAAGAGAACTTTAAAATGAAACAAGATTTTTCTAGGACAAATATGAAGGAAGTTCATAAAATTTCAAAAGTCCAAATTTGTTTTAAATTTTACCATATGTTTTAATGAAAGAAGTGTGACCGCTTTTTTTTTGTTATTTTTCACAGAAAAAATACTTCAAATTTGTCACAACTTCCTCAATTGTAAATTATATGCAAAACATTGATACCAGCAGAGGCTTATAAAAGCACAGCAAAATGAAATATTAATTAGACAAGTAATTAGCAATTTCAACGGCCGTTTGCCAGACAAAATCCTCATAACTTCGTAATAGTTTGATGAATATTTTGATGACATTTCAGCAGAGGAAACCATACAAAAATAACCTTTGACAGGTGTGTGTTCTACTTATAGGGTTGGTTAAGACAATAACATCTTTAAAACTTATTTTTCAAGCATATATTAAAAAGAAATCTGAGCTTTTTTCGGAATTAATGTAACATTTTCTCAGTGTACATTGTTTCCCAGACTAATTAGCTTAATTTTGAGGGTTGTCCTTTTTCCCCTCCCTAAAAATTATTTGATTTTAATTTAACTAATACAGAACCGAAACTTATGCATGTAAAAAGTGCAAGTACAACTATTGTGGTTGGAAACAATTCTCAGCCAATCAAATGGCAATACCCAGGTCACATGACATGACCAGCAATTTAGTCCATATGATGAGCCAAAACATTGGCGGAAAATATCCATAAACATCCATTTCTTAAAACAATTATGATAACAAATAAATTCATAGTATACAAAATTGTCTTAAAATTAATTTAAATGTCATTTTATCAAGAACTAGTCGGAATAATGGTTTCCGAAGGCCAAGAAAAATGAAAATGTTTGCTGAAATGTGGCCATATTTGCCGTAACGCGTGAACAATGGACGGAGACCTCGAGTTATTCGCCTCCTAGAAAACTATGTTCGCATCTATAGATTTACTTCAAACTTTGTACAGATGTGGATAAATATATGGTGTAACAGTAAGTTATATTTTTATTAAAAATAATAATTACCTTTGTGTCGAATTTGAATGCGTTTATGACCCTAAATTTTTGACAAATATTTTTTCTCTTTTAGAGCAGCCATTTAAAAAAAAATCGAAAATGAGGCTTTTTAAGGAGGATCTGGGCTATGTCATCGCTAGAAATGGTTTCGAGGACCAAAATTAAACTAGCTACAAGTACAACGAACACAAGTCACCCCTACGCTCACGCTGTTACGCGGTGCTGACACAGGTATCGGGGCACTTCCGACAGTGCGATCGTGCATGATTCTCACGTATCTACATCTAAAGCTAGCTGTGGTGACCGCAGCCCTCCTACCTGACTTTTACAACTTCTTTCAATAACGGACGGTATTAGAGATGAGGTGAATGCCCATAGTAGTCCAATATGGACAAGTATCGATTTCGAGCTGGCATTGTTCCGTTCCCCAAAAAGGTGTCACATTCATGATAAATGCTCCTCAAACTCACCTCCAATATTCTATGCCACCTTCAGATGCCTCTTCTGAAGTTTAAAACCATGCAACTTGCATTGGCGAGATTTCTGGACATTTTAAGTTTGGAAAATGCAAGATTGAACTAGTAAACATGGAAACTGCTGGATTTCCCAACAATGCATTCTTGGCGCATACACAATGACCCTCCTGCTGCGGTAATCTGAAAAACAGGCAGTATAAGCGCCACCTAGCGATTTTAGCATACCAACTACATACATTTGATGCGCTAAAAATGCTGTGGCTATCTGTTCCGACAACAGGAGATCATTCGTGTCGGAAATCCAGGCACGGTTACTAGTTCAATCTTACATTTCAAACCAAATCGTCCAGAAAATCTGGTACAATGCACTGATTTAAACTCGAAGGAACATCATGAGTGGCATCAGAATAACGGGTGGTTGAGCAGCCTGTTTTGCCGAGCGAGGCGTGCCTGCTGCCGATGCTGTCCATAAGAGACTATGGGCATTCACCGCAGCTCTACTACTGTCCGTCGTTGACCTGAAAGTGTAAAAATCAGGTAATGAACTGCCGATCTACTAATCTACAACCAACACTGTCACACCTAGAAAGTATATTTAGTGGTGATTCTGATAAAATATGCTCATATCATTTACAAAATGAGGATTTTTATTAGATGGGACATAAGGCCAGAAAATCATAAAAGTAAATTTTAAAGATAGTTTTCACTTTCTGTACCCCAGTAAACTGATATATTTTTTATAACTGGTTAGTGGCTGAAAAACAAGTGGTGGTTGGATAGGGCATTAACTCCCATTGTTTGTATACTTGTGCATTTATTAATATTAAGTATGGCATTATTAGACTGAACAGAATACCTTATTTGCTTGCAATAAGTAGTAGGAACCAATCCCAAAAGCAATTCATTGCATGCCCTCCGCTTTTTTTCCCGACAGTACTGGCAGTTTGTTGAATGTGAGATGTTTTGCATCCCTTTCTTACCATTCCTGCTGCTTGCTACCACAAAATTCAAGTTAATTTTGACCCCGCTTCTGTTGATAAGGCTTATCGCAAATAGCAGCCGCAAGGAATCGTGGGATATCTGTGGGCGCAACAGCGCCACTGCGTGCCGCATGGACAAACAAAATATTATTGACGTCACACAAGCTGCGCCAAACAGATGCCCCAAATTGTATCCCATTCCCAGTCACTGAGTCAGTATGCTTTGCGGCAGTTGCTTCTGTGCTATTATTAGTAGGGTTTTCAGTTTGTACGTGCTTGGCCGAAGCCCTCCACATGCACAGCGCATCGCCCGCAACAAAAAACAGACATTTTAATCTCAAAAATTCTACTACTTTTGCCCGTCGAAATCTTACATGTAATAGCTCATTGGAAAGCTTATAGTTTCAGCTATCCAACAATGTACATAAAATAGCAATCTGAACTACGTGCGAAAGCCTAGGTTTTTATGAATGAACCACTCTCGCCCGCCCAGCAATAAACATTATTATTATATTAAGCATGAAACTGGGATTTGTTTAAAAGATATCTAACAATAGTTAGTAAATTGAGTTAAATTAGGAATTTAACTTTTTTAGGCTACGCATGATGTTGCCTATGGGTAGGGACGTCGCAAAGCCACCGAAAGCCACCGAAAGCCACCGAAAACCATGCGTGCGGAGCACAACATGCCAGTTTCAAGAATTTTTTTTGATATGTAAATGCTATTATTTTTTTTAATGTTTTTGGATAAAAGTATTAAGATATGTTTTTTCTACAACTTCAGCAAATTTGAAAAGGATTCTACATTTATTTTTTGAGAAATCAAATCTTGAAAATCGACTTGTGCTGAAGCGTGCTGAAAAAAACTGAAAAAACGTGGTGTACAGTGGTGTAAAAGTGGCAGGCTGCAAAGTGGCCGACATGAGAATTTCCAAAACCAAACGGGGGGGTTAAGACACCGTCCAATTAAGTCTTCCTTACTCTCAAAAGAAAGCTTATATTCTCCTCTTTCTAAATATGGTATGTTCTTAAATAATGCTTCAATTTTAGAATTAAAAAACTAAAAAATAAACATTAAATCGGACTGCAAAACATTCAGATAGACCTCGCGGTTGCGATGTAACAATCTAATGGAAAATTCTACTCTTTCTAAAAATAGCATTCGCAAGACCGTACACAGGAGCCATTTTGTCTACAACGCTTTTAAAGACCTAATCCCCATGCGAAGAGAGTACAAGGTTGTTTATGTCTGTTTTTCACCTCGTTGATTAACGCTAACAACACCGCGGGACTGGGCGCAACCAGACTACGTTCTATGTTACATACATGACAACACGTGGTGCATGGTGCATGGTGCGTGGGTGTTTAAATGCCACGTTCGGAGGGGCGCCGTTGTTGCTCACGTCGAGTCAGGTTCGCTTTTAACAATTTTACATTCATTTTCACTATTGTTTTATTGTCTAGGTTAATTTTGAATAAGAATAGTTGAAGTTTTTTGTTGAGATAAAAAAAAAATCGATTTCTTTTGACATTTTTCAAACATTTTCAAACTTTATGTTTTCCTTATTTAACCCTAACTCCCGACCCTAGACAACAAAGGCAGTT
The DNA here is from genome assembly GCA_029582265.1 of Zoroaster sp. YZ-2022. Lineage (NCBI taxonomy): Eukaryota > Metazoa > Echinodermata > Asteroidea > Forcipulatida > Zoroasteridae > Zoroaster > Zoroaster sp. YZ-2022. The sequence continues at coordinate 13,542,190 of CM055835.1, read as the reverse complement.
GGAGGATTTTGAAGGATTTTTATTGTTCAGTAACAATGCTTAGGGAGTTAGGGTTAATTAACACTACGTTCCTAAAATCGTGTCTTACCTTTTTAAAGCAGTTTCCTTCCTCCATGGTTTCTGCAGTTCTATGCTGCTTGTGCTCCAGCTATATATAGAATGGCCATTGTGATAAAAGCCACCTGCCAGCCACCCAAGGTTAATTAGCACAAGATTACCACCATCCTCAGACCCCCCCCCCCCCCAACAAACATACCCCAATATCCAGCAACCTGGCACCAACGCCTCTGAGCTAGCTGATATTAAACAGGCTTATCTACCATACCCTAGATGTTTATCTGCCCTATTTGACCTTGTTATTGAAAGCCAAACTAGACAATTCCCAGCATAGGGACCCGCTCAGAATAGTTTAATGGTGAAAACAGACACTGACTGGGTTCTCTCAGTATGTTTATTCATTGGGTGCACTTACAGAGAATTGATTTCTTTGACAAATTAATGTAGGAGTAATTAAAAAAACGTATTTACCTACTGTAAAATACTTAATTGACAAAGTCTTAATTAGTAATTTTTTAAAATACATAATAAATTATATGTAATTACAAGAGATATCAGGATACATTTAACTGAAAATACAGTTGGTTTCTTATATAATACTGAAAAAATGAAGGCCATACGACATTTAGTTTTTTTAAATTATAATTGTTTAAAAATGGCCGATCATTCAATTTTCGCTACTTTTTTGAAGACTCCGTAAACTGAAAAAGTGTTAATTAGTGGTTTTCAAAAATCCGTAATAAATTAAATGTAATTACAAGAGATCAGGATACATTACACTGATAATACAGTTGGTTTCTTATATAATACTGAAAAAATGAAGGCCATGCAACGTTTAGTTTTGTTTTTATAGTTGTTTAAAAATGGCCGATCGTTCAATTTTCCTACCCGCCAATTTTGCGCCCCCCTGGGAATTCATTAATGTCGTCTTTCATAATTTTAGTCTGCGTTTTCTTTTACTTTCTTGAGCTCCAGAGCCCGTTTTTTTACTTTAACCCAGAGAAATCATTGTTGTTAACCAATTCTAGTTGATTTCACTTGTTTCTTCACTTTAATAAATTTATTACGACGCGATAAAATGTCAATTTCATTCCGTTTGTTGCTATGCGATAACCTTGACCTTGCGTTTCACGAGCAAAAACGCCTTTAACGAGAAATTACTTTTGAACCCTTTGACCGATTTTGGTCATTTTTGTACCAAACAACATTAAAACACTAGCTCTTTCATTCTAGCCCATTTTCAGGTGAAACCTTAAAACTTCAGTTTTCAATTTGCCATGCCTACTATGGGCATGGCTATGCATCATACTTGAATCTTTAAAATGATCCTTTTTCCCCAAAGAACACCACCGAATTTTTCCATGGCTTTTGTATTTTCCGTGTCATAATTTGGCTAAGAAAACCACACCAGTTTGGAAATAACTCTTTTGTTGTTAACCAACGCCTGCGAGGCAAAATATCCACCACGTGGCATTTCAAAACAAAATTTCAGGCCTATGCACGAAAAGGTTTTCGTTTCGTTGTTCAGTTTACATCTTTCTTACAATATATATATAACGAAATGATTCCTGAACTCACCTTAGGCCTAATCCTTTAGATGAAATTCTGTCCGTTATTTTTCATGCTTATTCGAAAAAACCCTGTCAAACGGCAAAGCTCTGTCTAATTCAAAATGGCGTCCAATACAAATCAACGAGTTCACAGATATGTACGTACGCAATTGCATGGAAAGTAAAACGTCTGTTAAAAACTGCGCGCGCAGTTCAAAGTTATTTGCATATTTTTCTTACCAAAGTTAACTATTGTCGGAGGGGTGAATAAGCTACACATTTATTTGGTATGTGATCAAGTACATGTTATGAATGCTGAATTCAGAATCAAGTATTTAGTCAGTTTACAAGTAATTAAAACATATAAGTTTTATTCAGGAAAGCTAAGAAAGACGAGACGTGAGAAGATCATATACATTAATAAAGCTGAATTAACCCCATAAACTTGTTAGAGTGGAACATGCCTGTTCTTTTCTGCATAGGTCAAAGACCAAATTTTAGCGTGGGAATTTTCCATTTCAAATTAAAGGGAAGGTACAGACACTGAATAACCTTTTCAAAAGTGGTAAAAATGTCTCACCGTGCCTTTAGATATCATATTTGGGGTAAAACAATTTAATAATTTTTGTTCTTGCATTAAAAATAAAATAACAAATAAATATATTTATTTTAAAATCTAGCTTGGGATGCGCTGTGCTCATTATCGACTCATCAGACACCAAGGGTGGATCTATATAGAGGGCCAAATACTGGAGCCAAATGTTGGATGGGGGTAATCACGGTGGGAGGGAGGTGGGATTCGGCGCTGGCTTATGGGCTCAGGATTTTATTGTTTATTTTAGGTGCTCTATGCGCATTTTCATGATCAAGCAATCCGGCTAATTTCCCAATCCAACCGACGACGATTTTGATGGGGGCGACTTTGTAAAAACAAAAAAACGATCTTAAAGTATAAAATGTGTCATTGGGGTTTGAACCCAGGACCTTTTCATATAGAGCCCCAAAGGCTTCCACTGGGCTACAAACTCTTATTAATAGTAGTGTGTTTGATTTTAATTATAAACCTTAGAATGGAAAATCTTTAAGAAACTAACTATAAAATGTGTCACTGGGGTTTGAACCCTGTACATTCTGATCTAGAGTTCCAATCCCTTCCACTGGACTACAAACTCTTCTTAACTATATTGTGTTTGATTTTAATTATAATCCTTAGAATGGACAATCTTAAAGTAAAAGTATAAAACATGTCACTGGGTTTTGAAACCAGGTCCTTTTCATGTAGCGCCCCAATCCCTTCCACTGGGCTACAAATTCTTTTTAATAATGAGGTGTTTGATTTTAATTATAAACCTTAGAATGGACAATCTTAAAGTAACTAAGTATAAAATGTGTCACTGAGGTTTGAACCAAGGACCCACTCATCTAGAGTCCAAAGCTCTTCCACTAGGCTACACACTCTTCTTAAAAATATTGTGTTTGATGTTAATTATAAACCTTAGAATGGACAATCTTAAAGTAACAAAGTATAAAATGTGTCACTGGGGTTTGAACCAAGGACCCACTCATCTAGAGTCCCAAGCTCTTCCACTAGGCTACAAACTCTTCTTAATAAAATTGTGTTTGATGTTAATTATAAACCTTAGAATGGACAATCTTAAAGTAACTAAGTATAAAACTGTGTCACTGGGGTTTGAACCAAGGACCCACTCATCTACAGTCCCAAGCTCTTCCGCTAGTCTACACACTCTTCTTAAAAATATTGTGTTTGATGTTAATTATAAACCTTAGAATGGACAATCTTAAAGTAACAAAAGTATAAAATGGGTCACTGGGTTTTGAACCAAGGACCCACTCATCTAGAGTCCCAAGCTCTTCCACTAGGCTACAAACTCTTCTTAATAATTTTGTGTTTGATGTTAATTATAAACCTTAGAATGGACAATCTTAAAGTAACTAAGTATAAAATATGTCACTGGGGTTTGAACCAAGGACCCAGTCATCTAGAGTCCCAAGCTCTTCCAGTGGACTACAAACTCTTCTTAACAACAATGTGTCAGATGTTAATTATAAACCTTAGAATGGACAATCTTAAAGTAACTAAGTATAAAACTGTGTCACTGGGGTTTGAACCAAGGACCCACTCATCTAGAGTACCAAGTTCTTCCACTAAGCTACAAACTCTTCTTAATAATATTGTGTTTGATGTTAATTATAAACCTTAGAATGGACAATCTTAAAGTAACTAAGTATAAAATATGTTACTGGGGTTTGAACCAAGGACCCACTCATCTCGAGTCCCAAGCTCTTCCACTAGGCTACAAACTCTTCCTAATAATATTGTGTTTGATGTTAATTATAAACCTTAGAATGGACAATCTTAATGTAACTAAGTATAAAATACGTCACTGGGGTTTGAACCAAGGACCCACTCTTCTAGAGTCCCAATCTCTTCCACTGGACTACAAACTCTTCTTAATAATAATGTGTTAGATGTTAATTATAAACCGTAGAATGGACAATCTTAAAGTAACTAAGTATAAAATATTTCACTGGGGTTTGAACCAAAGACCCAGTCATCTAGAGTCCCAAGCTCTTCCACTGGACTACAAACTCTTCTTAATAATAATGTGTTAGATGTTAATTATAAACCTTAGAATGGACAATCTTAAAGTAACTAAGTATAAAATATGTCACTGGGGTTTGAACCAAGGACCCACTCATCTAGAGTCCCAAGCTCTTCCACTGGACTACAAACTCTTCTTAATAATAATGTGTTAGATGTTAATTATAAACCTTAGAATGGACAATCTTAAAGTAACTAAGTATAAAACTGTGTCACTGGGGTTTGAACCAAGGACCCACTCATCTACAGTCCCAAGCTCTTCCACTAGGCTACAAACTCTTCTTAATAATATTGTGTTTGATGTTAATTATAAACCTTAGAATGGAGGATCTTAAAGTATCTAAGTATAAAATATGTCACTGGGGCTTGAACCAAGGACCCACTCATCTAGAGTCCCAAGCTCTTCCACTAGCCTACACACTCTTCTTAAAAATATTGTGTTTGATGTTAATTATAAACCTTAGAATGGACAATCTTAAAGTAACAAAGTATAAAATTTGTCACTGGGGTTTGAACCAAGGACCCACTCATCTAGAGTCCCAAGCTCTTCCACTAGGCTACAAACTCTTCTTAATAATATTGTGTTTGATGTTAATTATAAACCTTAGAATGGACAATCTTAAAGTAACTAAGCATAAAATATGTCACTGGGGTTTGAACCAAGGACCCACTCATCTAGAGTCCCAAGCTCTTCCACTGGACTACAAACTCTTCTTAATAATAATGTGTTAGATGTTAATTATAAACCTTAGAATGGACAATCTTAAAGTAACTAAGTATAAAACTGTTTCACTGGGGTTTGAACCAAGGACCCACTAATCTACAGTCCAAGCTCTTCCACTAAGCTACACACTCGTCTTAAAAATATTGTGTTTGATGTTAATTATAAACCTTAGAATGGACAATCTTAAAGTAACAAATGTGTCAATGGGGTTTGAACCAAGGACCCACTCATCTACAGTACCAAGCTCTTCCACTAGGCTACAAACTCTTCTTAATAATATTGTGTTTGATGTTAATTATAAACCTTAGAATGGACAATCTTAAAGTAAGTAACTATAAAATATTTTACTGGGGTTTGAACCAAGGACCCACTCATCTAGAGTCCCAAGCTCTTCCACTGGACTACAAACTCTTCTTAATAATAATGTGTTAGATGTTAATTATAAACCTTAGAATGGACAATCTTAAAGTAACTAAGTATAAAATACGTCACTGGGGTTTGAACCAAGAACCCACTCATCTATAGTCCCAAGCTCTTCCACTAGGTTACACACCCTTCTTAAAAATATTGTGTTTGATGTTAATTATAAACCTTAGAATGGACAATCTTAAAGTAACAAAGTATAAAATATGTCACTGGGGTTTGAACCAAGGACCCACTCATGTAGAGTGCCAAGCTCTTCCACTGGACTACAAACTCTTCTTAATAATAATGTGTTAGATGTTAATTATAAACCTTAGAATGGACAATCTTAAATTAACTAAGTATAAAATATGTCACTGGGTTTTGAACCAAGGACCCAGTCATCTGGAGTCCCAAACTCTTCCACTGGACTACAAACTCTTCTTAACAATAATGTGTCAGATGTTAATTATAAACCTTAGAATGGACAATCTTAAAGTAACTAAGTATAAAACTGTGTCACTGGGGTTTGAACCAAGGACCCACTCATCTAGAGTCCCAAGCTCTTCCCCTAGGGTACACACTCTTCTTAAAAATATTGTGTTTGATGTTAATTATAAACCTTAGAATGGACAATCTTAAAGTAATGAAGTATAAAATGTGTCATTAGGGTTTGAACCAAGCACCCACTCATCTAGAGTCCCAAGCTCTTCCACTAGGCTACAAACTCTTCTTAATAATATTGTGTTTGATGTTAATTATAAACCTTAGAATGGACAATCTTAAAGTAACTAAGTATAAAATATGTCACTGGGGTTTGAACCAAGGACCCACTCATCTAGAGTCCCAAGCTCTTCCACTGGACTACAAACTCTTCTTAATAATATTGTGTTTGATGTTAATTATAAACCTTAGAATGGACAATCTTAAAGTAACTAAGTATAAAATATGTCACTGGGGTTTGAACCAAGGACCCACTCATCTAGAGTCCCAAGCTTTTCCACTGGACTACAAACTCTTCTTAATAATAATGTGTTAGATGTTAATTATAAACCTTAGAATGGACAATCTTAAAGTAACTAAGTATAAAACTGTGTCACTGGGGTTTGAACCAAGGACCCACTCATCTACAGTCCCAAGCTCTTCCACTAGGCTACAAACTCTTCTTAATAATATTGTGTTTGATGTTAATTATAAACCTTAGAATGGACAATCTTAAAGTATCTAAGTATAAAATATGTCACTGGGGTTTGAACCAAGGACCCACTCATCTAGAGTCCCAAGCTCTTCCACTAGCCTACACACTCTTCTTAAAAATATTGTGTTTGATGTTAATTATAAACCTTAGAATGGACAATCTTAAAGTAACTAAGTATAAAATGTGTCACTGGGGTTTGAACCAAGGACCCACTCATCTAGATTCCCATGCTCTTCCACTAGGCTACAAACTCTTCTTAATAATATTGTGTTTGATGTTAATTATAAACCTTAGAATGAACAATCTTAAAGTAACTAAGTATAAAACTGTGTCACTGGGGTTTGAACCAAGGATCCACTCATCTAGAGTCCCAAGCTCTTCCACTAGGCTACACACTCTTCTTAAAAATAATGTGTTAGATGTTAATTATAAACCTTAGAATCGACAATCTTAAAGTAACTAAGTATAAAACTGTGTCACTGGGGTTTGAACCAAGGACCCACTCATCTACAGTCCCAAGCTCTTTCACTAGGCTACAAACTCTTCTTAATAATATTGTGTTTGATGTTAATTATAAACCTTAGAATGGACAATCTTAAAGTATCTAAGTATAAAATATGTCACTGGGGTTTGAACCAAGGACCCACTAATCTAGAGTCCCAAGCTCTTCCACTAGGCTACAAACTCTTCTTAATAATATTGTGTTTGATGTTAATTATAAACCTTAGAATGGACAATCTTAAAGTAACTAAGTATAAAACTGTGTCACTGGGGTTTGAACCAAGGATCCACTCATCTAGAGTCCCAAGCTCTTCCACTAGGCTACACACTCTTCTTAAAAATATTGTGTTTGATGTTAATTATAAACCTTAGAATGGACAATCTTAAAGTAACAAAGTATAAAATATATCACTGTGGTTTGAACCAAGGACCCACTCATCTCGAGTCCCAAGCTCTTCCACTAGGCTACAAACTTTTCTTAATAATATTGTGTTAGATTTTAATTATAAACCTTAGAATGGACAATCTTAAAGTAACTAAGTATAAAATGTGTCACTGGGGTTTGAACCAAGGCCCCATTCATCTAGAGTCCCAAGCTCTTCCACTAGGCTTCAAATTCTTCTTAATAATGTTGTGTTAGATTTTAATTATAAACCTTAGAATGGACAATCTTAAAGTAACTAAGTATAAAATACGTCACTGGGGTTTGAACCAAGGACCCACTCATCTAGAGTCCCAAGCTCTTCCACTGGACTACAAACTCTTCTTAATAATAATGTGTTAGATGTTAATTATAAACCTTAGAATGGACAATCTTAAAGTAACTAAGTATAAAACTGTGTCACTGGGGTTTGAACCAAGGACCCACTCATCTACAGTCCCAAGCTCTTCCACTAGGCTACAAACTCTTCTTAATAATATTGTGTTTGATGTTAATTATAAACCTTAGAATGGACAATCTTAAAGTATCTAAGTATAAAATATGTCACTGGGGCTTGAACCAAGGACCCACTCATCTAGAGTCCCAAGCTCTTCCACTAGCCTACACACTCTTCTTAAAAATATTGTGTTTGATGTTAATTATAAACCTTAGAATGGACAATCTTAAAGTAACAAAGTATAAAATTTGTCATTGGGGTTTGAACCAAGGACCCACTCATCTAGAGTCCCAAGCTCTTCCACTAGGCTACAAACTCTTCTTAATAATATTGTGTTTGATGTTAATTATAAACCTTAGAATGGACAATCTTAAAGTAACTAAGCATAAAATATGTCACTGCGGTTTGAACCAAGGACCCACTCATCTAGAGTCCCAAGCTCTTCCACTGGACTACAAACTCTTCTTAATAATAATGTGTTAGATGTTAATTATAAACCTTAGAATGGACAATCTTAAAGTAACTAAGTATAAAACTGTTTCACTGGGGTTTGAACCAAGGACCCACTCATCTACAGTCCAAGCTCTTCCACTAGGCTACACACTCGTCTTAAAAATATTGTGTTTGATGTTAATTATAAACCTTAGAATGGACAATCTTAAAGTAACAAATGTGTCACTGGGGTTTGAACCAAGGACCCACTCATCTAGAGTACCAAGCTCTTCCACTAGGCTACAAACTCTTCTTAATAACATTGTGTTTGATGTTAATTATAAACCTTAGAATGGACAATCTTAAAGTAACTAAGTATAAAATATTTTACTGGGGTTTGAACCAAGGACCCACTCATCTAGAGTCCCAAGTTCTTCCACTAGACTACAAACTCTTCTTAATAATAATGTGTTAGATGTTAATTATAAACCTTAGAATGGACAATCTTAAAGTAACTAAGTATAAAATATTTCACTGGGGTTTGAACCAAGGACCCACTCATCTATAGTCCCAAGCTCTTCCACTAGGTTACACACCCTTCTTAAAAATATTGTGTTTGATGTTAATTATAAACCTTAGAATGGACAATCTTAAAGTAACAAAGTATAAAATATGTCACTGGGGTTTGAACCAAGGACCTAATCATCTAGAGTGCCAAGCTCTTCCACTGGACTACAAACTCTTCTTAATAATAATGTGTTAGATGTTAATTATAAACCTTAGAATGGACAATCTTAAATTAACTAAGTATAAAATATGTCACTGGGGTTTGAACCAAGGACCCAGTCATCTAGAGTCCCAAACTCTTCCACTGGACTACAAACTCTTCTTAACAATAATGTGTCAGATGTTAATTATAAACCTTAGAATGGACAATCTTAAATTAACTAAGTATAAAATATGTCACTGGGGTTTGAACCAAGGACCCACTCATCTAGAGTCCCAAGCTCTTCCCCTAGGGTACACACTCTTCTTAAAAATATTGTGTTTGATGTTAATTATAAACCTTAGAATGGACAATCTTAAAGTAATGAAGTATAAAATGTGTCAGTAGGGCTTGAACCAAGCACCCACTCATCTAGAGTCCCAAGCTCTTCCACTAGGCTACAAACTCTTCTTAATAATATTGTGTTTGATGTTAATTATAAACCTTAGAATGGACAATCTTAAAGTAACTAAGTATAAAATATGTCACTGGGGTTTGAACCAAGGACCCACTCATCTAGAGTCCCAAGCTCTTCCACTGGACTACAAACTCTTCTTAATAATATTGTGTTTGATGTTAATTATAAACCTTAGAATGGACAATCTTAAAGTAACTAAGTATAAAATATGTCACTGGGGTTTGAACCAAGGACCCACTCATCTAGAGTCCCAAGCTTTTCCACTGGACTACAAACTCTTCTTAATAATAATGTGTTAGATGTTAATTATAAACCTTAGAATGGACAATCTTAAAGTAACTAAGTATAAAACTGTGTCACTGGGGTTTGAACCAAGGACCCACTCATCTACAGTCCCAAGCTCTTCCACTAGGCTACAAACTCTTCTTAATAATATTGTGTTTGATGTTAATTATATAACCTTAGAATGGACAATCTTAAAGTATCTAAGTATAAAATATGTCACTGGGGTTTGAACCAAGGACCCACTCATCTAGAGTCCCAAGCTCTTCCACTAGCCTACACACTCTTCTTAAAAATATTGTGTTTGATGTTAATTATAAACCTTAGAATGGACAATCTTAAAGTAACTAAGTATAAAATGTGTCACTGGGGTTTGAACCAAGGACCCACTGATCTAGAGTCCCATGCTCTTCCACTAGGCTACAAACTCTTCTTAATAATATTGTGTTTGATGTTAATTATAAACCTTAGAATGGACAATCTTAAAGTAACTAAGTATAAAACTGTGTCACTGGGGTTTGAACCAAGGATCCACTCATCTAGAGTCCCAAGCTCTTCCACTAGGCTACACACTCTTCTTAAAAATAATGTGTTAGATGTTAATTATAAACCTTAGAATCGACAATCTTAAAGTAACTAAGTATAAAACTGTGTCACTGGGGTTTGAACCAAGGACCCACTCGTCTAGAGTCCCAAGCTCTTCCACTAGGCTACACACTCTTCTTAAACATATTGTGTTTGATGTTAATTATAAACCTTAGAATGGACAATCTTAAAGTAACAAAGTATAAAATGTGTCACTGGGGTTTGAACCATGGACACACTCATCTAGAGTCCCAAGCTCTTCCACTGGACTACAAACTCTTCTTAATAATAATGTGTTAGATGTTAATTATAAACTTAGAATGGACAATCTTAAAGTAACAAAGTATGAAACGTGTAACTGGGGTTTGAACCAAGGACCCACTCATCTAGAGTCCAAAGCTCTTCTACTGTACTACAAACTCTTCTTAATAATAATGTGTTACATTTTAATTATAAACCTTAGAATGGACAATCTTAAAGTAACTAAGTATAAAATGTGTCACTTGGGTTTGAACCAAGGACCCACTTATCTAGATTGTGGTGCACAATTGCAGTTGGTTCACTTTCCTGCTGAACAAAATCGACACAGATTTATGTTCAATCATTGGATTTTATTCATGATCATGAGTAAAACATTTAACAGCAGAAGTTTGTGATTTTCTCTCAAAGGCCAAGACCCTCCACGTGTCCACCTCCCCTCTCCAAGCACAGTTGACATCGACGGCGCATGTCGTCCACAGCTCGTCTCACGGTACGTGGATCTTGTCGCAAACTGTCCACCTCACGATGAATCCTTTCACGCAAATCCTGCATGTTGTGTGGAGGGGTGCTGAAAACTTTGTTCTTCAAATGACCCCACAAAATGAAGTCGCAGGGGTGAGGTCTGGTGACCTTGGGGGCCATTCAACGGGGAGGTTCAGAGCAATCTGCGTTCGTGAAAGAGTTCTTGGAGGCGATTTCGAACAGCGATGAGACGATGGGCTGGTGCACCATCTTGAGCCCACCACACATAACGGAACATTCCATTTTGCTGTCGCTGGAAGTGGATCTCCATCTGTGGCACAACCTCCTCGTTGATCAGTTGAAGATAGGCCTGACCATTGACATTTCGCTCAATCCAATGATTGAACATAAATCTGTGTCGATTGTGTTCAGCAGGAAAGTGAACCAACTGCAACTGTGCACCACAATTTCAAGACAGTGGTGCTCAATGATGCGTGACCCTGGAATGTAACCCAAGGTATCATTGGAAAGCACATATCTTCTGCTTTAAGATGATACCATGCGTTTTGCTGGTAATCATATAGTCTGGCCATATTAACCCTTTAAAGTAGGATTGCCTTTTTTTAACACCCTGTATAATAAACAGTTTGTAGAGTGCCGGACTGCCGAACATAAGGAACACCAGGATCGAACCAGTCCACGACCAGGGAAATGTAGAATTGTTTTAAGGAATTTCTGTTAAAACACCCCAACCCCAACCCAACCCCAACCCCAACATTAACCCCAACCCCAACCCCAACCCCAACCCCAATCCCAACCCCAACCCCAACATTAACCCCAACCCCAAACCCCAACCCCAATCCCAACCCCAACCCCAACATTAACCCCAACCCCAAACCCCAAACCCCTAACCCTAACCCTAACCCTAACCCTAATCATAACCCTAACCCTAACCCTAACCCTAACCCTAACCCTAACCCTAACCCTAACCCTAACCCTAACTCCCAGGATTCGATCCTGAAGAGTACGTAACTGCCAAGGAAGAGGTCCCAGAATCGAATCACGATCACGTTAGATCAGTTGTCAGAGAACCTGACTACAACGCAAGAGGTGACAGGATCGTGGAAATTTTGATTTTTGTAAAAAAAATTATTTATGTAGAAAGCATTTAAAATATATCTTTGACGTACTGAATATATAAGAAAAAGTTAGGTCAGTTGGTACGTAACTGCCAAGCTGGAGGTCTCAGGATCGAATCACGATCACGGAAATGGTAGTTTGTAAAAAAAAAAATTTTTGTAAATTATGTTGAAAACATTTAAAATATATGTTTAACATCAAAAATATATAAGAAACAGTTAGCTCAGTTGGTAGATTAACTAACTGCCAAGCAAGAGGTCACAGGATCGTGACACGATCAGGGAAATTTTGATTTGTCTAAAAAAAGTATTTATGTTGAAAACATTTAAAATATATTTTTGACCTACGAAGTATATAAGAAACAGTTAGCTCAGTTGGAATAGTGTTTCCTTGCTGAGCATAAGGTCCCAGGATCGGATCACGATCAGGGAAATGTTGATTTTTTTGAAGAATTTATGTTTAAAACCTTTAAAAGATATTTTCAAACATATGTTTAACCTAAGAACCTATATAAGAAACAGTTAGCACAATTGGTAGTGTACCTGACTGGTAAGAAAGACTTCTCAGGATCGAAGCACGATCAGGAAATGTTCATTTTTAATCGACTAAGCATCTCAGAAACGGTTGGCTCAGATGGTAGAGTACATGACTACCAAGCAAAAGTCTCAGGATCACGATCATGGAAATTTTGATTTTTGAAAAAAAATTGATGTTGAAAACGTATGAAATATACGTTTAACCAACGTACCATATAAGAAACAGTTAGATCAGTTGGTAGAGTAAATGACTGTCAAACAAGGATCAAATCAAATCACGATCGGGGAAATGGTAATTTTTGTAAAAAAGATTGAAAATATATCTTTAATATCTCCAATGAAACAGTTAGCTCAGTTGGTAGAGTACCTGACTACGAAGCAAAAGGTCTCAAATCGAATCGAATCACGATCACGGAAATTTTGATTTTTGTAATATATAATTTATGGTGAAACGTTTAAAATATATGTTTAACCTACGAAATATATACGAAACAGTTAGATCAGTTGGCAGCTTACCTAACTGTCAAGCAAGAGGTCCTATACGATCGAATCACGATCAGGGAAATTGTGGTATTTGAAAAAAAAATTATGTGGAAAACATTTAAAATATATCTTTCACCTACAAAATGTATAAGGAACAGTTAAATCAGTTGTCAGAGAACCTGACTGCAAGGTGACAGGATCGAATCACGATCAGGATAATTTAGAGTCTTGTAAAAAAGAATTAATGTTGAAAACATTTAAAATATATTTTTTACCTACGAAATATACAAGAAACGATCAGCTCAGTTGGTAGTGTACCAGACTGCCAAGAAAGAGGGCCCACGATCGAATCACGATTAGGGATATTTTGATTTTTGTATACAAAAAGAATTTATGTTAAAAACATTTAAAATATATGTTTAACCAACTAAATACATAAGAAACATTTAGCTCAGTTGGTAGAGTACATGACTACCAAGCACCAGGACACAGGATCGAATCGCGATCAGGAAAATTCTGAATTTTCTTTAAAAAGAGTTTATGTTGAAAACATTTAAAATACGGGGACGATCAACTGGTATTTTTTTTACTTGGCCTAACTCCATTTATTACTTATCTACGAAACACCACAATGCACAATAATATTTACACTAAGTTACTCAAAGCAAAATAAATACTTTTCTAAAATACTTAAAATATTGCAAAGGTGAAAAAAGGAAAAGCAATACAAAATTCAAATATATCAACCCGTTTGATTTAAGCAGTGTGGTGATTTGCTTATAAAAATTGAATCTGATGATTTGGTTTTTGACTAAACATAACGCATTATTTCTAGTGTACAGTTGATTAAATTGGTGTCCACCAAGGAACATCTTTTGTCTCCCTCTATTGTTCCGACCGAGGACTAATTGTCCCTTTTGTCCTATGTGGACGTTCGTTTGTTCTCATTTAGTTAAGAAAAAACCCACATTTTTCAAAACATCGCTATTTGCACTGAATCTTCTTCTTAGCCTATTATGAGCGGATTTTGTCTCCATTTTCCCCCCTTGTTAATAATCTACTCCATTTTGCGACGGAAAACGACAAACATAAAAATGCTTCCTTTTTAATTTTTGAGAAAATTGAGATTCTGTAATTCGTGAAAACCTTGTGTGGACGTGTAATGAAATGGTTGAAATTCAATCATGCATACACAATTGACAGTGATTTGAATGAAAATTCAGCTGAAAAAAAGTTGCAGTACAAAGCATTGCTTCAAGGGCATGTCACACATGTAGTTTTCTGTAAGAACTCATGCATCAATAACAATGGTATTGATGGCTGTTTCATAATAAGAAAAGAATATTGAAAGAGCAACATGCAACATGCATGTCCATTGTTTTAGAAGGGTAGAGCAAGAGTTTAATATGGAATTGGTCCTCCATTATTCTCCATAACTGAGTTCTTACAGAAAAGTACATGTGTAACATGTCAATCTGTCATTGCTTTTTGAATTTTTAAATTTATGCAATACTTGTTGAGATATTAGGGGGAACTTAGAAGTTGTGATGGGTGTATGTCTAATAAGAAACAGTTATATCAGTTGGAAGAGTACCTGACTGCCAAGCAAGAGGGACCAGGATCGTGAATTTTTAATTTTTGTAATAAATAATTTATGTTGAAAACATTTAAAATAGGCCTATATGTTTAAACTGTATAACAAACAGTTAGCTCAGTTGGTAGAGTACGTAACTGCCAACTCCGAGGTCCCAGTATCGAAGCACGATCACAGAAATCTTCTTCTTACCCTATTATGAGCGGATTTTGTCTCCATTTTCCCCCCCTTGTTAAACTCCATTTTGCGACGGAAAACGACAAACACAAAAATGCTTCCTTTTCTGAGAAAATTGAGATTTTGTAATTCGTGAAACCTTGTAGACGTGTGTAAGTCCACATACCGTCTCAAGGAGGTTCACACAGCTAATAACGCAAACAACACGATCCGAACACTCTACAACCCGTTCAAGTGTTGAATCTGCCATTGTTGTATCACTATAATTAAATAATCAAGAAATGTACCGGTAACATGAAGGATTGGATATGAATTGAAAGACCTTATAAACTCAAAAAACTCAATGAGCGTTCCCGTTATTTTCCATGGCATCAAATGATGATGAATCTCATTACGAACAATCAGATGAAGCGGTGGTCTAATGGATAAGACGCCCGACTTTCATGCAAACGACCCTGGTTCGAATCTTGCCTGCGTTATTTTCTTTTATTGCGTAGTGCAATACAATTCCAACCCTTTATTTAAGTAGGTTTTATTTAACCCCTCTAATACCAACGGGGTCCAGATGGCGCAGCGGGTTAGCCGGACCACTGGAAGTGTCAATCGCGGGACTTCCAGAGCTGGGACGCACCGGTTCGAAGCCCTAGAACATACCTAATTCAGGGACATGGCAGTTGCGGCAGCAGCAACGGCAGGGCCGCCATGTCTCTCCCTATTCGATAGTTGGTTACGGTGCGGGAAAGTAAAGGAGGGACCGGGGGTCTGCCGATTCCCCCAGAAGGGTGCTAAGGTGGTTATCACGCTGGGTTCGCCTAGAAGATTCAACGCTCCCCAATGCCTGGTCATTACCTCTGACTAACTTTCTGCAAAAATTAGTTTTGAATTTTATAATAATATAATAACTCAATTGAATCAATCACATCTCATGTCACTTTACGTTTTTAGCTTATGTACATAGCCTATAGCTGTTTCATTGCGGGGTGCCATGGTCGAGCGGTTTGGTGCATCGGATTTGTGTTCTAATGGCTGAGTCGTCCATGGTGCTTGTGTTTCATAGCTTGGTGTTTTTTTCCTTTTTTTTTAAGTCGGTGATGGTGTACTGCCAGGATTTTTTTTTCTGTGGGCTGGCACTGCGGCACATGTAGGGGCACTTTGGCGGGACAATAAAATGAACTTGGAAGCCGTGATGATTTCCTGTTAATACTCAATGGGAGACACATCCCGTTCTACAAGCCCCGCCCCCAAGCCTCCAGCTCCAAGATGAAAGTAATTCGGCGACCCGCTTTCCCCCGCTTTCCCCCGCTTTCCCCCGCTTTCCCCCGCTTTCCCCCGCTTTCCCCCGCTTTCCCCCGCTTTCCCCCGCTTTCCCCCGCTTTCCCCCGCTTTCCCCCGCTTTCCCCCGCTTTCCCCCGCTTTCCCCCGCTTTCCCCCTCTTTCCCCCGCTTTCCCCCGCTTTCCCCCGCTTTCCCCCGCTTTCCCCCTTTCCCCTTTCCCCTTTCCCCTTTCCCCCTTTCCCCTTTCCCCCCTTTCCCCCTTTCCCCTTTCCCCTTTCCCCTTTCCCCTTTCCCCCTTTCCCCTTTCCCCTTTCCCCTTTCCCCTTTCCCCTTTCCCCCTTTCCCCCTTTCCCCCTTTCCCCTTTCCCCCTTTCCCCCTTTCCCCTTTCCCCTTTCCCCTTTCCCCTTTCCCCTTTCCCCTTTCCCCTTTCCCCTTTCCCCTTTTCCCTTTTCCCTTTTCCCTTTTCCCTTTTCCCCTTTCCCCTTTCCCCTTTCCCCTTTCCCCTTTCCCCTTTCCCCCCTTTCCCTTTCCCTTTCCCCAGCTTTCCCCTTTCCCCGCTTTCCCGCTTTCCCCCACTTTCCCCGCTTTCCCCGCTTTCCCGCTTTCCCCGCTTTCCCCTTTCCCCGCTTTCCCCTTTCCCCTTTCCCCCCTTTCTCCCCTTTCCCCCCTTTCCCCCTTTCTCCCTTTCCCCCTTCCCCCTTTCTCCCTTTCCCCTTTCCCCTTTCCCCCTTTCTCCCTTTCTCCCTTTCTCCCTTTCTCCCTTTCCCCCTTTCCCCCTTTTCCCCCTTTCCCCGCTTTCCCTTTCCCCGCTTTCCCCGCTTTCCCCTTTCCCCCCACTTTCCCCGCTTTCCCCTTTCCCCGCTTTCCCCCCTTTCCCCGCTTTCCCCCTTTCCCCTTTCCCCTTTCCCCTTTCCCTGTCCCCTTTCCCCTTTCCCCGCTTTCCCCCCTTTCCCCCTTTCCCCTTTCCCCTTTCCCCTCCCCTTTCCCCCTTTCCCCTTTCCCCTTTCCCCTTTCCCCTTTCCCCTTTCCCCTTTCCCCTTTCCCCTTTCCCCTTTCTCCTTTCCCCCCTTTCCCACTTTCCCCCTTTCCCCGCTTTCCCCGCTTTCCCCTTTCCCCCTTTCCCCGCTTTCCCCGCTTTCCCCTTTCCCCCGCTTTCCCCGCTTTCCCCGCTTTCCCCTTTCCCCTTTCCCACTTTCCCCCTTTCCCCTTTCCACCTTTCCCCTTTCCCCCCTTTCCCCAGCTTTCCCCGCTTTCCCCTTTCCCCTTTCCCCATTCCCCCTTTTTCCCTTCCCCTTTCCCCTTTTCCCCTTTCCCCTTTTCCCCTTTCCCCTGTCCCCCTTTCCCCCTTTCCCCCTTTCCCCCTTTCCCATTTTCTCCCTTCCCCTTTCCCCCTTTCTCCCTTTCTCCCTTTCTCCCTTTCTCCCTTTCTCCCTTTCTCCCTTTCCCCGCTTTCCCCACTTTCCCTTTCCCCACTTTCCCTTTCCCCTTTCCCCTTCCTCCCTTTCCCCTTTCCCTTTCCCCGCTTTCCCCCCTTTCCCCCTTTCCCCTTTCCCCGCTTTCCCCTTTCCCTTTCCCCTTTCCCCCCTTTCCCCTTTCCCCCTTTCCCCGCTTTCCCCTTTCCCCACTTTCCCCTTTCCCCTTTCCCCGCTTTCCCCTTTCCCCGCTTTCCCCCGCTTTCCCCGCTTTCCCCACTTTCCCCCTTTCCCCCCTTTCCCGCTTTCCCTTTCCCAACTTTCCCCGCTTTCCCTTTCCCCGCTTTCCCTTTCCCCTTTCCCCGCTTTCCCCGCTTTCCCGCTTTCCCCCGCTTTCCCCCGCTTTCCCCCGCTTTCCCCCGCTTTCCCCCGCTTTCCCCCGCTTTCCCCCGCTTTCCCCCGCTTTCCCCCGCTTTCCCCCGCTTTCCCCCGCTTTCCCCCGCTTTCCCCCGCTCCATGGGAAAAAACTTAATTCTGCACTCCTTACCACGGTGGATCTCGAACCCATCTGGGGAATCTTCGGTTTCTATTTCACAGTGACTTAACCATTTCAGCCACTTCTTGTGCCCACCACCACCCCAACAATGCTAATACATAAACCTCAAAGTCTATACTTTAGCACCCTCTATCTGGAAGTCGTCTCATAGAATGTGGACTTATGCAATTATTTTAAGCACATCAAGTGGTCTAGTGGATAAGACTCTTGACTAATAAGTGAGAGGTCCTGAGTTCAAGCCCAGTGTTTTTGATTTTTATTCTGACTGATGTCATTCTAAGGTTTATAATTAAACTCAAAAGCATTTGTACCAACTACAGCAAGTGGTCTAGTGGATAATAATGTTGACTTGTAAGCAGCAGGTCCTACGTTCAAACCCAGTGTAAATAATTTTTTTGGACTAGGACTGATGTCATTCTAATTAATTAAACTGAAACGCTATTATCTTAAGCGCACCTAGTGGTCTAGTGTATAAGAGTCTTGACTTGTAAGTAGGAAGTCATAAGTTCAAGCGCAGGATGTCATCGGCTTGAGTTTAGTTTTTTAAATTTTATTCTGACTGATGTCATTCTAATGTTTATGTCTAAGGTTTATAAATAAACTCAAACACAAATATTCTAATGACAGAAATTGGTCCAGTGGATAACACTCTTGGCTTTTAAGACTAGTGGATAAGACTCTTAACTTGTAAGTAGGAGGTCATAAGTTCGAGCCCAGGATGTCCTGGTTCGAGTATAGTGTTTTTTATTTTGATTCTGACTGATGTCATTCTAATGTTTATGTCTGAGGTTTATAAATAAACTCAAACACAATAACAGTAATTATTTGTTTACTTAATGATAAAAACACGAGATTAAGAAAGAGTCTATAATGTTTGGTACAAGACATAATGATGACAATACTGTTAACACAGTAAATAATAAAAGAGGTATATAATTAAACTCAAATGCAACTAATTTAAGCACAGCAAGTGGTCCGGTAGATAACACTCTTGACTTGTAAGTAGGAGGTCCTAAGTACAAGCCTAGTGTTGTTTTATTTTATTCTGATTGATATCATTCTAAGGTTTATATCTAAGGTTTATAATTAAACAGCAAATGGTCTAGCGGATACTAATGTTGACATGTAGGTTCAAACCCAGTGTAAGTATTTTTTTTTACTCAGACTGTTATTATTCTAATGTTTATAATTAATTTTGTGATTTTTAGGTGTTCGGGTATGTACCCGAAACACCTGTTGTTTTTGTTCGGTTTTTTAGGTGTTCGGGTATGCACCCGAAACACCTATTGTTTTTGTTCGTTTTTTTTTAGGTGTTCGGGTATGCACCCGAAACACCTATTGTTTTTGTTCGTTTTTTTTTTAGGTGTTCGAGCTACAGCGCGAACACCTATTGTTTTTGTTCGGTTTTTTAATTTTTTTTTTAGGTGTTCGGGTATGTGCCCGAAACACCTATTGTTTTTGTTCGTTTTTTTTTCAACAACCACAAGAGGGAAATTCAATTCAATTAATTAGTGTCTAATTAGACCGTGTTTAAAGGGACAAATATTGGAATGTGTCTGCACTTTTTCTTGCATTTTCTTCTTTTTTGTACATAAAGTGGTTCACTAAAAACAAAATGTACCAAACATCTCTTAGAAATATATATTTTTTTTTGATAATCATAAAGAACATGTCATTGTCCACACTTAATTTCCGTTAAGGCAAATTTGGCCCATTAATTAGTGTCTAATTAGACCGTGTTTAAAGGGACAAATATTGGAATGTGTCTGCACTTTTTCTGGCATTTTCTTCTTTTTTGTACATAAAGTGGTTCACTAAAAACAACATTTACCAAACATCTCTTAGAAATATTAATTTTGTATTTCATAATCATAAAGAACATGTCAATGCCCACACTTAATTTCCGTTAAGGCAAATTTGGCCCATTAATTAGTGTCTAATTAGACCGTGTTTAAAGGGACAAATATTGGAATGTGTCTGCACTTTTTCTGGCATTTTCTTATTTTTTCTACAAAAAGGGGTTCACTAAAAACAAAATGTACCAAACATCTCTTAGAAATATTAATTTTTAATTTGATAATCATAAAGAACATGTCATTGTACACACTTAATTTCCGTTAAGGCAAATTTGGACCATTAATTAGTGTCTAATTAGACCGTGTTTAAAGGGACAAATATTGGAATGTGTCTGCATTTTTTCTGGCATTTTCTTCTTTTTTGTACATAAAGTGGTTCACTAAAAACAAAATGTACCAAACATCTCTTAGAAATATTAATTTTTTATTTGATAATCATAAAGAACATGTCATTGTCCACACTTAATTTCCGTTAAGGCAAATTTGGCCCATTAATTAGTGTCTAATTAGATCATGTTTAAAGGGACAATTTTCGAATTTGGCTAAACTTTTTCACGCATTTCTTCTTTTTTGTACAAAAAGGGGTTCACTAAAAACAAAATGTACCAAACATCTCTTAGAAATATTAATTTTTTATTTGATAATCATAAAGAACATGTCATTGTCCACACTTAATTTCCGTTAAGGCAAATTTGGACCATTAATTAGTGTCTAATTAGACCGTGTTTAAAGGGACAAATATTGGAATGTATCTGCATTTTTTCTGGCATTTTCTTAATTTTTCTACAAAAAGGGGTTCACTAAAAACAAAATGTACCAAACATCTCTTAGAAATATTAATTTTTTATTTGATAATCATAAAGAACATGTCATTGTCCACACTTAATTTCCGTTAAAAGGCAAATTTGGCCCATTGATTAGTGTCTAATTAGACCGTGTTTTAAAGGGACAATTTTTACTCTTTGTCTGCACTTTTTCTGGCCTTTTCTTAATTTTTTCTACAAAAGGGGTTCACTAAAAACAATGTACCAAACATCTCTTAGAAATATTAATTTTTTATTTGATAATCATAAAGAACATGTCATTGTCCACACTTAATTTCCGTTAAGGCAAATTTGGACCATTAATTAGTGTCTAATTATACCGTGTTTAAAGGGACAAATATTGGAATGTGTCTGCATTTTTTCTGGCATTTTCTTCTTTTTTGTACATAAAATGGTTCACTAAAAACAAAATGTACCAAACATCTCTTAGAAATATTAATTTTTTATTTGATAATCATAAAGAACATGTCATTGTCCACACTCAATTTCCGTTAAGGCAAATTTGGCCAATTAATTAGTGTCTAATTAGATCGTGTTTAATTAAAGGGACAATTTTCGAATTTGGCTAAACGTTTTCACGCATTTCTTCTTTTTTGTACAAAAAGGGCTTCACTAAAAACAAAATGTACCAAACATCTCTTAGAAATACTAATTTTTAATTTGATAATCATAAAGAACATGTCATTGTCCACACTTAATTTCAGTTAAGGCAAATTTGGACCATTAATTAGTGTCTAATTAGACCGTGTTTAAAGGGACAATTTTAGAATTTGGCTAAACTTTTTCACGCATTTCTTCTTTTTTGTACAAAAAGGGCTTCACTAAAAACAAAATGTACCAAACATCTCTTATAAATATTAATTTTGTATTTGATAATCATAAAGAACATGTCATTGTCCACACTTAATTTCCGTTAAGGCAAATTTGGACCATTAATTAGTGTCTAATTAGACCGTGTTTAAAGGGACAATTTTTTTACTCTTTGTCTGCACTTTTCTGGCCTTTTCTTAATTTTTTTCTAAAAAAGGGGTTCACTAAAAACAAAATGTACCAAACATCTCTTATAAATATTCATTTTTTATTTGATAATCGTAAAGAACATGTCATTGTCCACACTTAATTTCCGTTAAGGCAAATTTGGACCATTAATTAGTGTCTAATTAGACCGTGTTTAAAGGGACAATTTTCGACTCTTTGTCTGCACTTTTTCTGGCCTTTTCTTATTTTTTCTACAAAAAGGGGTTCACTAAAAACAAAATGTACCAAACATCTCTTATAAATATTAATTTTTTATTTGATAATCGTAAAGAACATGTCATTGTCCACACTTAATTTCCGTTAAGGCAAATTTGGACCATTAATTAGTGTCTAATTAGATCGTGTTTAAAGGGACAATTTTCGAAGGTGTCTGCACTTTTTCACGCATTTCTTATTTTTTTTTACAAAAAGGGGTTCACTAAAAACAAAATGTACCAAACATCTCTTAGAAATATAATTTTTTTATTTGATAATCATAAAGAACATGTCACTGTCCACACTTAATTTCCGTTAAGGCAAATTTGGTCAATTAATAGTGTCTAATTAGACCGTGTTTAAGTTCCATCTTGTCGGATATTGGACTGCAATAGAAAGAATATTTGGGGGCATAAAAGCACGACCAAACTGAAACTAAGTCAAATGGACAAATTTTCCAACCACTAAATGTGTATAGCGCCCTCTATAGTTTGTATTTTTCGAGCCCTCAAATACTTTTTCACTTCAACACCCGGAAGACAAGGTCAAATTGGGGTCATATCTGTGTAACCTTTGCTGTTTTTCAAGACCTATCCGATGCAAGACTTACCTTGTGAAGTTTTATATTTTGTATTTTTGAAATGGGTATAATTTGCCAAAATCTTGATGACAAAAATTGCCAAGACTTACCCTGTAAGTTTTATTCATAATTAGCCCATTTTTAAAATAAAATTGAGAACATTTGTAAAAAGTCTTGTACATTTATTTCAAAATTTTGGCAAATTATACGAATAAAATGTTTTTAAAAAATCACAAAGGGCAAGTCTTGCGATGTTTTCTCTTGAAATTTGACATAAAATTATTACAAACTTTCACAAATGCAAATTTAAAGAAAAGATTTCCAAGACTTATCCTTTTGAATCTGTTCATATGAGAGTAAGACTTAACCCTTGTAATGTTTTCATTTGTTTCAAATTCACAGAGAGGGGTAAGAGAAGGATAAGAAGTCATCATCTACCGATATCCACAAAATCATATACGAAACTGTTTTATTTAAAAACTGTATTTGGACATAAATAATTGCCAGATACAATCATTTATCTTCATGTAAAACAATTTGTTAAATAATGTATGAGTAATCATTTATGCAAAGCATCTACTAAATATATTTTAGCATAAGCTAGCATCTTGTGCAAAAAAAATTACTCCTTTTACTAATTTAAAATCCAATAATTTTAGAATTACTAGCAAATTCTTCAAATTCATTTTATATCACATTAAACCATTATAATTTGATTCATTTGGATGATACAATCATTTATCTTCATGTAAAACAATTTGCTGAATAAGGTACGAGTAATTATTTAAATGCATCTACTCAATATTTTTAGCATAAGCAAACATTTTTCCCAGCAAAGAACTATCTATACTTTCAATTTCTTCAGTATTTTTACTAATTTAAAATTCCAATAATTTTAGAATTTTTATATCACATTAAACTATTACTTTATTTTATTCATTTGGATGGTAGTAAATGATCACTGGACAATATTGTCATGATCAGAGCAGACTTTCAACATGACATGGAAATTGGTGTCCTAGTAAAAGATGAACAAAATAAGTTGCTCATTTATGCTGCTGCTTCAGTATTATGACCTCATGTGGTGTATTATTTCACTCATCAAGTTTTTTTAAAACTAGCTCTCCGTTTTCCTTGCCTGTTCATCATCATTTTCCCTAAAAATTACCAAAGGTGTCACTCCTTAACCCTAACCCCTCTAGGTATTCTGGCTTGGAACCTTCCTTAATCCTCAAATCCTCCGGTGCACTTTTGGAAACATATTCAAGAAGAATCATGCATTTTCGTTGATCTTTCATTTTCAGCACTTATGGCCTGTACTTCTTGCCAGGTAGTAATGTTGTCCCATTTGAAGAGGTGAAAGTACCAGTTTCCAAAAGTGATGAATTTAAAAAGTGTCCTTTTGAGGATTTTGGAGGATATGGGGTAGTTAGGGTTAAGTACAAATAATGATTAATTATAACATTGCATGATCATTCTATCTAGTTCACTAGTGCAATTTTATGAATTATTGGAGAAGTTGACATTTCCCCTAAGATCACTACAATAAAATTAATAAATTGCTGTTCCACAGTGCAGATTCGACAAGGATGTCAAGGTTGATCACCTCAGTTATTTTTACATGACCAAATGTGACAGTCTGTGAAAATGAATCACAAGTCGCAAATTTGAAAAATTGTGATTGCTATGTAGAGTTATATATTTTATTGATTAAAATTGACATAAATTTCAATCAATAAAATATTAAACTCAATGATTTTTTGTGAGTAAAGTCGTTTCATTTCTATCATTTTGTTTTCTTTTGAATGGGACCTCAAACAAATACCAAACACCTCTAACAAATACCAAATTAAATCTGATGGTGTACTCTTTCCAACCACATAGAAATCTCAATTTTTCAAATTTGCGACTTGTGACTCATTTTAACAGAGCGGGTCACAAATAAACTATAATATTGGCAATGATGGCAAAACTATTCCTAAGAATTTGTTTACTCTCTTTGAATAAATAAATAAATATATATCAAATAAATCAAACTGTGAATGTTTCAGTTTATTATGTTGTGTTGTTTACAAGAAAATAGTAAAATTACTTTCTTCTCGTACGAATGTGGATTTCAGGATCAAGTACTCTTTCCTAAATTTAAACTAAAAATAGTCTTTTCTTAAAAATGAAAGAACCTCAGAGAAAAATATATTTCTAATAAAGATTAAAACCATCATTAGCCAAGTAGTACATGAATATTTTAACAAACTCACATTACTTCATCAGATTTGACATTAAAGGGAAGATACAAGTCTCAAGGTTCTACTCATTGGATGGCTTCCAAAAATCAGTGCAGTGATGCACATTTTTTACTAATCATTTTTTGCAAAGTGAAATATGTGATTATTGGAACCAGATCAAATTTGCCAAAAACAAAGTAGAATGTGGCTAAGAGTGGGGTCACAAATTGGACAAATATTCTTATGCTTTAAAAAGTTTTTTTTAACACAAAGCAATCAATCGAGCAATTTTGGCTGTAATTGGATATCGTTTCATAGCAAACAAAAAAAACTAAAACTGCTGATGAGTGGCAGAGTGGGTGTGAGGTAATATGCACAGAGACCACAAACAGGAGACTTTTCTTTATGGCCTTATATTTGAATACTTATCTTTTCTCAATATTATAATATTACAGATCATGAACATAGCAAATTATTGTTTACCAGTCTACAACATAATAATACATGTTATCAAACAAATTCATCCTTTAAAAAATCAGGTAATAAGTACACCACTGCAAGCTTCTAATATTTAATTTTGCCGACATCATCCTGGTAAGGTTAGTTTAAAGCAGGGCTACCACGTGCAGGTCCCAGGATACCAGCCCCGCGCCTTTCGGGTCTTCAGGCCCATCGTCCCTACACAAAGTGTAGCTTTCCGGTCCACCGCCCGAAGGAGCGCCCTACCTCCTCAGCAACGGCCCCTTTCTGTACGATTGCAGAAAGGGCTACTACTGTTCGTCGACCATTTAGATCACACCGATACCACTGCTCCTATACCGGAGGTGCAGGCCCGATGCACCCCAAGATCGACAGCCAGCTGAGACTGAGTTTACCCTGGCCAGTAGTAGGACCCCACATGCCTCGAATGCTATGTGTCCAGGCCCTTTCGCATCTGTCACTGCACCGCCTCGCTCGCCGCACCACCTGTATCGCCGCACCACCCGTATCGCCGCACCACCCGGCCGCGCACCACCCGTATCGCCGCACCACCCGTATCGCCGCACCCGTATCGCCGCACCACCCCGTATCGCCGCACCACCCGTATCGCCGCACAGCGAATCGCCCGCACCACCCGTATCGCCGCACCTCACGTATCGCCGCACCACCCGTATCGCCGCACCACCTGTATCGCCGCACCACCCAATCGCCGCCTGGCCGAATCGCCGCACCACCCGTATCGCCGCACCTCACGTATCGCCGCACCACCTGTGTCGCCGCACCTGTTTGCCGCACTACCTGTATCGCCGCACACCTGTATCGCCGCACCACCTGTATCGCCGCACCACCCGTATCGCCGCGCCACCCGTATCGCCGCGTCGCCCCGTATCGCCGCGCTGCCCGAATCGCCGCATCACCCGAATCGCCGCGCCACCCGAATCGTCGCATCACCAATTGTCGCAAACCCAAATCGTCACCGAATTGGAATCAGCGCAATATTTTTAAGGATCCCACCGCTGTGCGTGTGAGATTACTTGCAATGGTGTGCAAAAAAATATACAACTTAGGCCCTACTTTACATCACTTACAATCTTATTTACATAAAATATGAAACTCAACATGGATTATACTTCCCAGTCTGTCTCAGCTGTTGAAGACTCGGATGTTACTTCTTCAAACAAAACAGCAAAGGTGGTAGGCCTTGGGAGGTTCTAAACTCCATCAATAATAATTGTTTATAAAAGATTAGGAATGAAACCAATAATTCAAGTTTATATTGCAGATCAAGATAATAGGTTAGCAAAAGGTGATTTTCATCTGCTGCTGAACTGAATTCATTTATTTGTGGTCCCCAGTAGAAGCCCACAGTTTTTTTTAGAGATACAAAAAATTAAAATGGTCTAAATTTTTGACCAAGATAATAGTGTTATGTAAAAAAAAAATACATTTTAGTGACCTTGCGTACATCTTTTGATCTGTGACTTAGATCTGTGATTTTGAGTGAAAATTTCGTCAAAGGTTGATAGGCCTATACCTGCCAAGGTATGTTTAGTGCATAAAAAAAAAAACACTGTCAAACCTTGCATGTAGTAAGTACATTTACAGGTCAAAATGGGGTCGACTATTGACTGGTAAAGCATTATCTTGTATTGTTGAGGGTGGTCAAATGAAAAAAAAAACCAGTCAAAAAATACCCTGTGCACATTTGGGTCAACAGGCAGTTGACTGGTTTTGACCACTATAGGTACCCCACTAAAGTTCATAGCAAAAGGCGGCATACATCCAGGGGATATATGGGTAGAATTTCGTATCCGACCACCACTTTTCTCATTTAATATAACCAATAATGTAATCTTACCTACCCAGTAAGGTGGAGAACATATGGATGAAGATGGAAATACTTCAAATTAGCCTATTCCAGGATATTTATTTCATGAAAAATCAGGCATTTGGGTATACAATGACTTCCTCAGTCATGTCAGTCTGATCTTGTGATCTCCCCATTAGTGAAACCAACACGGTCATTGTAGATGCGCAGCAGTAGCAGCTTATAAGATCCGTCTATTTTCTGAAGGGGAGGATTTTTTGAAAGATAAAGTCCAAAAAACCATCAAAAGTGGATATAAAAGATTGTTTTCACTTTCTGTACCCCGAAAAATCGATGAGATAATTTTAACTGGAAAAAAAAAATTCCCTAAAACTCTTAAAAAAGTGAACGTGGATCGGATACGACATTCTTCTCACCTGCCTCCCTCACTTTTCATCACGGATTTACCAGTGCTTACTAGGTAAAGCAATTTCATCATTACATTATTGGTTATATTGAATGATAAACTTGGCGGTCGGATACAACATTCTACCCCTTTGGACTTTTCCACATAGGCCCCAACATGTATGTTCCACACACACATGCCTACTATGATTCACCCCCACACACACACACACCATCGAAATTATTACAATACATGTCATCATCAAATCTTACTATATCTAAAGATGATGCCTACAAATACTACCAAGCAGGGTTATTCAAGAGTATTGGGTCTAGATCTATATGTGTCATTTACAGAAATACATTTTGGCATTGTGCAATCCAAAATCACCACTGCTAAGCCATGAACCCTAACACTCCTCAATCCTCCGTCCTCATTGCAGTTTTGGAGGATTTTGGAAGAATTGAGGATGAATGGTGTTTTGAAAAACATGAGGGATTATGGAGGATTGAGGATGAATGGTGTTTGGCTATGAGGATTTTGGAGGATTGAGGATGAATGGTGTTTGAAAAACATGAGGATTTTGGAGGACCTGGTGTAGTGGTAGGAGTTGCAAAGGCCACTGGCACTCCATCCTGTTTCCTGATGCTTGTACTTTTTGTACATACATGCAGCCATGTCAAAAAAATTATTTACAAAAAAAATTAATAAATTTTAAAAATTTAAAAATTTAAAAAATCGGCCTAAATAAAAAATAATAAAAAAAATAAAAAAATACATAAATGAATAAATGAAAAAAATCACAACCCTACCCTACCCTACCATATCTATACCATTCCTACCCATCCCGTCCCTACCTCCTTTCCTCAAAGAGGCATCAGTTGTACCAGTTGCTTGAATACAGCTACAATAACGCATGAGTCAATTCAATGGTACACATGTGGGCCTTTCCTCCCCTTCCCAACACTGTTTTTTATGGTTGGAGTTTTTGGAGGATTGAGGAGAGGTGCAGAGCACCACTTATTTTACGAGCACAGTGCAAAATTTGGAGGAAATTGAGGATAGAATGCATTTTTTTGGGGTGAGACGCAATCGGAGGATTTTGAAGGATTGAGGATGGTGCCCAGCAACTATGGTCTTGTTCTTTAGGGTTTTATTTAATGTTGGTTTGATGTATATAAATCTACTTTTGTTTTTTTTTATAAATAGATAATTAGCTGTTGCAAACTGCTTACCCACCAACCCTAAGGAGGACCGTATTATATAAATGCAAAATAATAGTTTCTGTGCACTTACATCTCAAAACCCTTAGTGAGTTCTTTCTCTGAGAAAGAACTTGCCTGGAATTCAAAAATAACTGAAGCCAATATACTTGCTATTTTACGTTGTACTATTTATTAATTAATTCTTTTCTAGAGAAAGAATGTTAAAAAGCAAATATCAATTTTATATTAATCCCAGGATAAAATAAGTTGGATACAATAATGAAATAAAATCTTCGGTTGCAGCCCATATAAACCCACGAGAACACTGTTTTATTCATATAAAAATATTACTTTTTAATCAGATTTTTGTTTCATAAGGTATTGAAAGGTTGTCATGTGAATAGTATGCTAAAATTTCAACCTGTATGTAAACATGAAGAAGTACTTTAAATGTTAAATTGCTTCCCTATCACTGTTTTAAAATAGACTGGTGCCCCAACGACGGTATACAGGTAATCTGTACAAGAAGTCAGGATGCCTGTGCTGCTTCACAAAAACCGCATAAATTTTCAGGGGGGCATGTACCCCGGGGGGAGGTGCGCTCTCAAATTGCATTTTTTGGTATTTTCCTTGTTTCTTATAGGATTTGGTACATATTATTTGGGGGCATCTAAAAATTTTTGGGGTTTAACACCCCCCTACTACTACTGGCTTAGTACTTGCAGTACAGTCACTCAACGGACCAGCCAGTCTCTAAACAAAACCAACATGACCCTTTCAGGAGCCTGCATTCAAAACCAAAAGAGAATTACATATTATGTCCTTAATTAAATTTATTCAAATAATATCATGCAAGGTTTTTAAAGCGTTGCAGGTAAAACGACAAACACAAAAATAATATTGTTTTAATTTGATTTTCTTAAAATTGGGAATTTTCATATAATTTTAATTCTAATAATGTTTTCTTAGGGGTTTCAAAGATTTTACAGGTAAAACGACACACCAAAAATTAAAATTAATTTTTTAAATTTTCTTAAAATTGAATTTTCATATAGGCTAATTTTAAAACACCAAATTCAACTTAATTTATTCTAATAATATTTTTAAGGTTTCAAAGTTGCAGGGTAAGGTAAAACGACGCACCAAATTCCATTCTCTTCTTGCGAGTACGAGTTGGTTGGGGGTACGAGTTGACTCGAATTCTACGTTACATATCCACTTTCACGCAGGCGACCATTTTCGAATTTAGATATAAAACATTCTAGACTGAATGTTTGTCTTATTTTTAACACTGACGAATTATTTAATACTTACTAATTAGTCAGATTTTGATATTTTACACAGTTTACTTGTTTTTCGATGTTTGTTGATTGATAACACTTAACGACTTGCCTTTTTACTCGTGGCGGTTTCTAGTTTGTATAGAATGCGCGCCAAATCACGTGGTCATGCGGTCGAGTGACTCTCGACTCGCTGTGTGCCGACCATGTAAAAGGAAGCCGGAAACCAGTCTAAACTAAAAACGCCCTCATCGAAGAGTCATCAAACTGTCAACCACTTGCGCATGTACAATGCTATTCCACGTGATTTGTTTTAGTTTCGCATAGGATGGAAATAGAATATCATGAATTATTCATTGCTACAAATGTTATTAAGGAGTAATTATCAAAATACTGCCCCCATATGTTACATGTTTTTATATTAATTTTAAATAAATACTTTAAAATTATTAACATTGGTTGCATCTAATGGTGTAACGCGCCAAACAAATAAAACGTATTTTGAGGATATATTTTGTAAAATGTAATATTTGATGGAAAAAAGGTTTACGATGCAATTCTGAATTTTTTTTTGGACATTACTCTTTCTTTATATGGTGACAATATTGCGATGTAATGACAACATTGTTTGGAGTCTCTGCATAAATTGAATTGAACTACCTGTTACTTTTGCCATCATTTGCCGATAAATTACATTGGTTATCAATATTTCAGTGCCTAAGAAAATATGATTCCAAGTTTTTAAAGTTACAAGCAAGCGTTATTATAGTAAATACGTATACTCAAGAAAATCACAATTAGTTAGAATTCGGGGCTTTATTAGTAAAAGTTCAACACATAATGATTGTCCAATTTCACAAATTTACATGTGTATATCTTGCAAATAAAAACTTTATCCTTGATAATTTAGTTTCTTCAAGGTGAAATAAACATTTCAAGGCACTTACCATAGTATGATAATATACTAGCCAATTTTTAAAGGCACTTAATCTTTGCTAAATGTTTCAAACCATGATAAGGAAGGTACAACTTTGGTAATAACATAATTATCAAATTGAGCAAATTATTATTCTAAAACTTACTTTAACCCCGGTGTAAGTTTGAGGGAAAATAATTCTAAAGAACTGAAGTGCTTTTCTATTGTGATAAAACTTTCTGAGTCACTTATATATTTCTTGATAACTAGAGGTTTTGATGTGAACATACATAACCAAATTGTTGTAACTTCCCTTTACATTATAAAACAAACATTTCAAGGCATATTTGATTTTATTCCTACACTATACTATCAAATGTTTGCTTACAGTTCAAGTACATTGTTTAAATTATTTTGATTTTATATAAAAATAATGGACGGATCGTTCATTCATAGTATTTCATATATAAGCATCTGTATTGACACACTGGTACAATGCTAAACCACCAATATTGCTCCTGGCTGGCAATAATATTTTTTCAACATATTTATGAATATTAAAAATATGAGACAATTAATATTCCAATTAAACATGAATATTAGGTATATAGATAATATTAAAAATATAGACAAGCGAATATTTCAATATGTAAACCATGAATATTAGGTAATATATAAAGAAAATCAATACAATTATTATACAGACTGTCTTCATGGGACAAACAAACATTAGGCATAAGAAATAAATGTGTCTCATTGGAAGATTTAATAAACATGGTGGTTTGCCAATTAATAGACACTCCAATTTTTTTTATTACTAATTTTTCCATTTACACTAATTTCACCATGCATAATTCTGTTAATTAATTTGAAGATCACCCTAAAATAAATTGTGAGAATGTTTTTTATATAATCTGTTGCGTCCTGTTTTAGGAAAAATGAAAACAAGCAACAAATGGAATATTGTTTTCTTCTTTGCTCCAGTCACATTTTAGTGTAGTGCTTGGGAACTATTTATATATTTTATTTCTTTTAATTTTAATCTGGGAAACCGTCAGTGAAACACTGTGACCTTCCTTGCTAGCCTATGCTAACCAAAACTTTCACATGAGATTAACCAGTCAGCAAATGGCACAATGTGTATAAAGTTTTAGTGAACCCTTTTTGTGAAAAAAAAATAAGAAAAGGCCAGAAAAAGTGCGACACATTCCAATATTTGTCCTTTAAAGCACGGTCTAATTAGACACTGGTGTGGGCCATATTTGCCTTAACGGAAATTAAGTGTGGACAATGACATGTTCTTTTATGATTATCAAGTGAAATTAATATTTCTAAAAGGATGTTTTTGGTACATTTGTTTAGTGAACCCCTTTTGTGAAAAAATTGAAAATGAAAAAGTGCAGACAAAGAGTCCGGTACCACTTTAAACACCGTTAAACAGACACTAATTAATGGTCCAAAATTGTCTTAACAGGTAAGTGTGGACAATGACATGTTGCTATGATTATCAAATACAAAATTAATATTTATAAAGAGATGTTTGGTACATTTTGTTTTAGTGAAGCCCTTTTGTACAAAAAGAAAGAAATGCGTGAAAAGTTTGGCCAAAATTCCGAAAATTGTCATAAACGCCCAGTCTAATTAGACATAAATTAATAGGCCAAATTTGCCTTAACGGAAATTAAGTGTGGACGTGACATGTTCTTCCATGATTATCAAATAAAAATTAATATTTCTAAGAGATGTTTGGTACATTATGTTTTTTAGTAGACGCTTTGTGTAGAAAAAATTGAAAAGAGCCAGAAAAGTGCAGACAAAAGAGTCGAAATTGTCGCTTTAAACACGGTCTAATTAGACACTAATTAATTGACCAAATTTTTGCCTTAACGGGAAAATTTAAGTGTGGACAGTGACATGTTCTTTATGATTATCAAATAAAAATTAATATTTCTAAGGATGTTTGGTACATTTGTTTAGTGAACCCCCTTTTTGTGAAAAAATGAAAAGGCGAAAAGTGCAGACAAAGAGTCGAAAAATTTTCCCTTTAAACACGGTCTAATTAGACACTTAATTAATGTCTAAATTTGCCTTAACGGAAATTAAGTGTGGACAATGACTGTTCTTTACGATTATCAAATAAAAAATGAATATTTCTAAGAGATGTTTGGTACATTTGTTTTAGTGAACCCCCTTTGTAGAAAAAAATAAGAAAATGCCAGAAAAAGTGTTGTTCCCAATATTTGTCCTTTAAACACGGTCTAATTAGACACTAATTAATGGGCCAAATTGCCTTAACGGGAAAATTAAGTGTGGGCATTGACATGTTCTTTTTATGATTATCAAATAAAGTGTATTTCTAAAGAATGTTTGGTACATTTTGTTTTAGTAGACCCCTTTTTTGTAGAAAATTGAAAAAGGCCAGAAAAAGTGCAGACAAGAGAGTCGAAATTGTCCCCTTTTAAACTGCAAGGTCTAATTAGACACTAATTAATGGTCCCAGGTACATGTAACGGAAATTAAGTGTGGACAAAATGTTCTTTATGATTATCAAATAAAAAATTTCTGTTTAAAGTGTTTGGTACATTTGTTTTAGTGAACCTTTTTGGTAGAAATAATAAGAAAAGGCCAGAAAAAGTGCAGACACATTTCAATATTTGTCCTTTAAACACGGTCTAATTAGACTAATTAATGGGCCAAATTTGCCTTAACGGAAATTAAGTGGGCATTGACATGTTCTTTTGATTATCAGATAAAAATTAATATTTCTAAAGTGTTTGGTACATTTTGTTTTAGTGAACCCGTTTGTGAAAAAAATAAGAAAAGGCGAAAAAGTGCAGACACCCTTTCAGATGTTGTCCCTTTTAAAACTTTGATTAATTAGACACTAATTTAAATTGACCAATTGCCTTTTAACAGAGTAAGTGTGGATTGATGACGTGTTCTTTATGATTATCAAATAAAAATTAATATTTCTAAAGAATGTTTGGTACATTTTGTTTTTAGTGAACCCTTTTGTAAAATAAAATAAGAAATGCGTGAAAAGTGCAGACACCTTTGAACATTTTCGCTATTGATCTAATTAGACACTAATTAATGGTCCAAAATTTGCGCTTAACGGAAATTAAGTGTGGACACAATGACATGTTCTTTACGTTATCAAATAAAAATGAATATTTTATAGAATGTTTGGTACACATTTTGTTTTTAGTGAACCCCTTTTTATGAAAAAAATAAGAAAAGGCCAAGAAAAAGAGTGCGAATAAAGGTCGAAAATTTTCCTTTAAAAACACGGTCTGATAGACACACTAATTAATGGTCCAAATTTGCCTTAACTTGAGTACAAGTGTGGTTAATGACATGTTCGTTACGATTATCAAATAAAAAAATGAATATTTATAAGAGATGTTTGGTACATTTTGTTTTAGTGAACCCCTTTTTGTAGAAAAAAAAATTGAAAAAGGGCCAGAAAAAGTGCCAGACAAAGGGGTCAAAAATTGTCCTTTAAACACGGTCTAATTAGACACTAATTTAATGGTCCAAATTTTTATGGCAGAGTGGTGTGGACAATGACATGTTCTTTATGATTATCAAATACCAAAATTAATATTTATGAGATGTTGTTACATTTTGTTTTTAGTGAAATACTTTTTGCTAAAAAAAGAAGAAATGCGTGAAAAGTTTGTGAGTTAAAGAAAAATTGTCCTTTTTAAACATGATCTAATTAGATACTAATTAATGGTCCAAATTTGTCTTAACAAAATTAAGTGTCAGACGACATGTTCTTTATGATTATCCGATAAAAATTTAATATTTATAAGAGATATTTTGGTACATTTTGTTTTAGTGATACTTTTTGTGCAAAAGAAAAGAAATGCGTGAAAAAGTTTAGCCAAATTCGACAGTGTTCCCCTTTAAACGCTGATCTAATTAGACTGACACTAATTAATGGGCCAATTTGCCTTAACGAAAATTAAGTGTGGACAGCATGTTCTTTATGATTATCAAATAAAAATTAATATTTTCTAAAGAGATGTTTGGTACATTTGTTTTAGTGAGCCTCTTGTACAAAAAAATAAGAAAAGGCCTGAAAAAGTGCAGACACATTCTAATATTTGTCCCTTTTAAACACGGTCTAAATTAGACGCGATAATACGCCAAATTTGCATTAACAGGGAATGAAGTGAGGGCATTGAAATGTTTCTTTATGATTGTTAACAAAGTACATTTAAATATAAGGTAATAGGTAAAATTAACTGTTAATAATTTGACCAACGTCAATGCATTGTGTCGCTCATTCCCGTTTTTCTGAATTCGGCTGTGGTCGCTCTTGAAATTCCCAACCCGCGAATTTATGACTGCCAATTACGGATGGCTTTCTTTGGGCCCAATTCGCGGCTAGCTTCAGTCTGGTCGATCTTATGTATGAATTGCTCTCCGATGTTATGACCAAATATTCGCTAAATTTAGACATGATGTACACTGCACCGCACGGTGTGATTTTCGGATACAGCGCGGTGACACATTGCAGTTCCGGCTGCGAAATTGACACCAATTGAAAATACTAATGCACAGTGGTAACACAAGTTTCCAAAAATCGTGGTGCGTCAATTGGGGAAAAAATTGGCAGGCTTTTGTTAATTTTCGTTTCGTCGTCTGCTTTTGGTTTAGTTCGAAAAATACTCGAAAACATCATTCGGTGATATAAAATGGCGTAAGTTGATTTGGTTTCGTCAGCTTGTTATGTTCTGTTCGTATTAAGTTTTTGAGAGCTGTATATGCTTGGTAAAAAAAAAACAGTACAAAACAATAGGTGTTGACGCGCTGTAGCTCGAACCCCTAGTGCCTGAACAAATTAGGTCTATTATGACCAAGTATTGGAAGTTTGGACCTTTTTGATAGTGGTATTAATGAATTTATACACAAAGGAACACCTTTGACACGTTAAATATATTATTTCACATGTTTTTAATTAGCGACGATTCCCGGAGATTTCATTCTCATTTCAAGTTGTTCACGTATTTCAAAATTACCCTCACAAAAGAACAGGGAAAGAAGAAATATGGCCCGCCGTAAAATGTTTATCAAGCTTCAATATACATTTTGTCACAATCCAGGATTGTGTGCTAAAATAAAGGTGTACAGGTCGCCGCACAACGTTTTTAGTTATCATAATTTGGGGCAGAATTGTCCCTCAATTAGCCTCAATTCAAAGCCGATCGACGCCAATGGACAGGAAATTGGGGGTGGTGGATTCTTGTTCCAGTGTCCCAACAAGTCTGTCCAATATTGGAGATTCGCATCTGGGTGCGAGTGCATATCTGTGACGTAGGGGCCTTCCAGCATTCAGGGTCACGAAATTTGTTTCGATTCTGAGTGGGCGTTCTGGGCGTTTTATGAATTATTTGTTGTGTTGCAAGAAAAAGCAGTGAAATTACTCCTCAGTAGGCTAACATTATTTAGTTATTTTTATTTATTTATGAATGCATCAAAAGTGGGAGAATTTGATATGCTGCTCCACTTCTAAAAGTGGGATATGTCCCCATCCACACCGATCGACGCCCATGCCCACATGATAGAGTCTCGTTATTACCGACGCTGCTGCATAAATGAGCTAGTAATGTTCACTCACTGTGTTGATCTTAAACTTCGTTACCGATTCCATGCCCTGTTCAAGTCTGCTCTGATCGTGACGATATTTGGCCCTTTAAGGCAGGAATTATTTGTTTAATAACATCAGAAATTATGTCATACGTTTTCAATTTAATTCTCGTAAAAACATAATTAAAAATTATCTTTGTGAAATTAGTTTTACGGAACGAAAATTCCGGAAATGCATTGTGTAATACCACATTAAAAACAATAACAAATCCAATGTCCAATTACAGTATTGCTGGATCGATTGGAAATTCACCATGCTATTGCTTTAAACGACTTTTTTCAATTAGGGTTATGAATGTTTGCCCGATTGAGCACTCTCTTAGCCACCATACTCTGAGTGGGAAATATGGTCTGGGTTTCCACTAACATGTATAATGTAATATGCTTTTTCACTGGTTGGCAAAAGAAAAGATTACTGCGTGTATAATGTGTCACGTATGGCCGAAAAAAGTGCGGCACTGGCACACGCCGATTTTGAAGTTGACCGATGACCAGAACCGGAGACTTTTTTTTTTTTTTTGGGGGGGCTAAGCGTCCCTAAGTTGTTCATGAATGATATCAGAAAGACGTTTTATTATTAACACTTCAACACTTTATCATTAACAATGCCAACCTGTGAATGTTTCAGCTCATTAAGTTGTGGCGTTAAAAAGTACAAAATGTGTTCGATTTTTAGCCAGCTTTGAGACTTTCATTCAGTCAGAAATTTGGATTGGGAAATAATTAAGCCTGAACTGGCTAGACTAATAATTTTTACAAACGATGTACCTCAGACAAAATATGTTATGTAATTTAATAAACCATCATCCACACGGTGTGAGTTTTATGTCAAATTAGTATCATGAAGACCTAATTTGTTTAGGTTACTGGTCTTACTCATTACCGAATTTAGTAAAGTACACTCACTGGCCATAAGTATTGCAACATCCCCAAAATTC